>CCAG010023821.1:0-78295 GCA_001077435.1 Glossina morsitans morsitans | reverse complement strand
CTCTCTCTCTCTCTCTCTCTCTCTGCCCGATCCTATTTAACCAGGCTTTTATTGAAAACTTTTCAGACCCGATTTTATTGCTTAAAAACAAGCAATAAAAGTTCTAAAAATGTTAAATACATGGCTTTTCTATGAAAAGAATTATGGATAAATCTTTCGATTTTTTGTACAATTTATATAAAAAATAAAAAAAGAACGCTTAACGTTAACTGAACATGTTTGTGTCCATTTAAATAACCATTAAATGCTACGAAAATCTAATTATCACCCTCAAGGGTGTGATTTTAAAATAAGAGATACGGCATGCTTGTTATAGCTTTTTTTTTTAAGCTTTTATACCCGTTTGTCGGTAGATTAAATGTTTCAAGTAAAGGACGGAAATTAAATTTCTGCAAAATTTATTGCAAACGGATGAAACTATTATTGTTTCTATAGTCTTCGTTCAAGTGCAATTCTAGAAAGACAATGTCGACGAGGTGGGTTGGAATGACGTTTATTTGTATTATATGCGACATGGAGAGGAGATAAATGCTTTCTTTTTCATTTACTTATTTTTTATTTAATATTTCTAGGTTTTGATAAATCCATTGTGTAAGTGTTTACTGATTTTGAAAATCTCAAGCCGGAAATTGTACCTTGAATGGACTAGGCCTCTTGACGACAAAGCCAATGCATCCATTTACATATTTTTTTTTTAATCATTGTTAACTGATCCCTCGAGATTGAAGAATGCTGAAGCCAATATGTAGTGTTATGTGTAAGATTTGGCGACCCATGTCCAAAAATGTGGATGTCTTTGAAAAGTGTTCACGTCCATTTAATACCATTTGCAAAGAACAGCACGCTAGCCGAGTCTAAGAAGGATTTATAAGAAGTCACTATTTCTGACAAGAAATGAAGAGCTGTGGATGAAGCGTTCGATATTAATTATGAATTCGCCTGTAAAATGTTACATTTTCTTGCTATTTCCATGGCATTTTGCAACACCTGGAGACCAACACCTGGTATTCTATCTTTTACAGCAATGTCAGTAGTTGCTAGCAGACATCGCAAAGCATTTTTACGTAGTCCTGAGATTGGAAAACATGTTTTAAGAAAAAGTGTATAGCATACTTGAAAACTTTGAACGCACTTTTCTCCAGACATGATCTTTTGAAAGGGTAGCAGTATTTATTCAAATGCCTTACAATATTTTTAAATTAACATTTTGTAGTGAAGCTAGGAGAGATTTTTAATATGTTAGGCAAAACCACGCTTATGAAAAATAAAATAACATCTTCCTTGGCCGAAAATTGAAGTTGTTTCAAATTCGAACTCGAATTTGCTTTCAAACGCTTATTCCCAGCAAATCCCACAACTATCTATATTTTTTAATTCTTCCCGTTATTCGACTAGATATTGGGATGCAGATTAAATACTTTTTTCTTTTTTTAATTCAACGTTGCAATAGTCATAGTGCAGATGACTTGTTGTGTTCAGAGCGACACTCTGAATCGATTTAACCATCTCTGTCCCTCTGTCCCTTTATGGGTTGTTTTTCTGTATTCAATTTACAATGGTTGAGATATTTTGATGAAATTTAGTACACAAGCGTGTTTCGACCCAAGACGAAAGCTATTGAAAATGGTTTAGATCAAATCACTCCTTCGACCAGTTGCCTCACTTTGAAAAGCCATTATATGAATTCTTGTAGACTGATTCAAGATATTTATTGATGAGTTGTGGTCCACTACAGTATTTTTACCTATTTATTTTAAAAAAAAAGTCTTTTTATCAGTGCAAAAGTTACCGTTTCATTGGAACATTAGCCAGTTACACAAAAATCGACATTTTCCAAAAATCATAAGTATTTCTCTACATATAGAAGGCTAAATTAAACGTTCATTCTCTTCTCGTTTTGGGGGCAAATTCGTAAAAAAAAAACATCTAGGCAGCAAAGCGCCTTTAATTGAAAATGCCTTGCCACACACTGTCGACAGTTCACTTTTTTAATTTGCAGAAAAGGAAAACTTTTTATTTTTTCCATGAACATACAAGCTATCACTATTGTCTTAGTCCAGTTAATCTCAAACAAACAAAAAAAACGCCTTACGAGAATCAGTTCCGTGTTTCCATTTCTTAATATTTTTATTATTCTGCTGCCTTTTCTTGTATCCAAAAAAACTGTCTAAAAACGTTCTTCTCAAGGCTTTTTCAATGGCCTCACCCCTTAATAGCCATTATGTTGTCAGAATTTTATGCAAAATTTCAAAAGGCTTTTTTTTACTCCCTTCAGTTTGAAGCCGAGAAGAGGTAAATACTTCGCTTACAAATAGTAAGAAAAGCTCTTCATTCAAGGCTATTAGACGTCGTTAGGTTGTCTTCTGCGTATGTACGTATTATACAGAGCAACGGTGCTTTATTTTATGTATACTATATGTGCACACGTAAAAAAAACATAATGACATCTAATAACTTTAAATGATAAGCATAATATGTTCATAATATATTCGTACTAATGTATATAATAATAAATATACGCATATGTATATGAAGATGTGAAAATTTGTTAAAGATCATGTACGCATACACGCTGTATTGATAACATTTGCCAATTTATTTTATATAAAAATTTTTAAATAAATTATTTTTACCAGTTTTTTTTGCTTCCTTTTCCTTTCTTTACCATCATAAAACCACACACAAAAATTTTTACCGCAATCCTATTATAATAATACTTCACTAGTCTTATTAACTTTGTTAGTTGTATATATATATATATATATATAACAAACCCAAAAGTCTGTAGTTGCTTGTATATGCCTGCGTGTTTGTGTCTGTGCATGTGTGCTCCGAAACTTAATATATTTTTATGAAGTTTTAATGCAACTTATGAACTCTCATATGCGGAACCAAAAATAATGGAGAGAGAGAAAAAAGAAACAAAAACCATTTGAAAAAAACTTAGTATCTAACTTACTGTCTATTAGGAGTTTGCGGTAAGAAGAATATATTTTGAAAAATTAAGCGTAATTATGTTGTCGTTTATTTGCTTAGTTGCGCAGCACTTTTCTCGAAAGCTTACAGTGAACATAATTAAATGAAAATATGTGTGCAGCAAACAAGAAAGGTATTATATGTTGATAACAAGAAAAAAAAAAAAATAAAAAAATCATTTTAATTAATTAAGAAGAAGCAAAACAAAAAAATTCGGAATTTTCGTTTTCTTTTTCAACGTAGAAAACAAAAAGGAAAAATTCAGTCGACGTGCAAGAAATTTTTATAGCATTTACTTGACTTTTATTCCAAATTGGTTTCTAATAAGAAGGCTTGCTCGTTCGTCTGCACCGACGGCGTCTGCATCATCGAAGCGGTACCCTTATATCAAGTCTCTCTCAGTTAATATCATTTTTCAGCAGAAACATTAAAAAGTGTCATATCATAGAAGAAGAAAATTTTATTACTATTGTGACGACAAAAGCACAAAAATAAAATTGTTGAGAAAAAGAATCTCAAATAAACCATTAGACAGATGTGGCCGTTATCTTTTGTTTATCTAGAAATTAACTCAAATGACTTTAAGTTCAATACTTTTTTTTTTCTTTTTCTCTTTTGACTTGGAGCCATTTGCTTCATTAGTTGTTAATTTGGTATTGCTTTTTGGAAATTTAAGTAACAAACTGCCGAAGGGTTGACATTTGTTTTGTTTGTTAAACGGACAAGGAAAATATGCAGAAACCAAAACAAAAAAAAAGCGTTTATATTGAGATAAATATTTTCCCTAAGGTTAGGGAGAAGAGAATAACTAAATAAATTGGATTAGTTGAAGCAGCATATTTCGTAAAATGAAGGGCATATTGTTTGCATAAAGTACAATATGGACATAATTCCCTTTAGATTATATCTGAACAGTAGTGTATGCCTTACGTCCGATATTGTGGCTTACATAAAAATAACAAAAATGGTTTTTTGGATTAACGGAAATGCTGCTATTTCGTTACTAGGCACTTAGTAAATGAATTTCTTGATAGTACTTTCATCAAGAGAGAATTGCAAAATGAAAGCAACTAACATTCAAGGAGAATAATAAGAGTCTCCAATAGTCGGTGCAGTATAAAAATGGAAGGAAATTTTCCGCGTGATACTGAGACTCGCAAGTGTCTACAAAATTTGTCATCAAGCATTAATGGCACGCCCTTTGGGCAATAGTTTGGAAGTACCTAATTTAAATACTCATGAATCGTGTTCCTATCACAGAAGTAAATATTATTCTGAAAGCTCTTGCTAGCATTTCACCGTTAGCGCGCATCTGCAGGGGTTGTCAAACAGACTCATGGCTCTTTGCCTTATGGCTATGGATGTTTGAAAGAGTCTTATTTTTCAAGGCATTGGTCGATCAAATGGACTTACCCTGCACTTTGCAACGCTACGTATGCTTTTCATATTTCGTACGTCCTTGCTTTTAGCAACGGAAGACGACCAATGAATGCAGCCTAGAAACTTTGCAATTTATGCCCTGGGGTATGCTTAGACCCATTCATATTATTGATTTAATGTACAACATTTCCAGATAATTTATGACATGCGGCATACAACACAACACAACAAATGTTAATAGATTTCGTTCGCCACATTGCATAATTTATATAAAGAAGCACATACAAAAATATTATGTTTTCTAGTTATTTTTTCAGAGATATGAAACAGCCTTTGATATATCAAATAATACCATCGATAAAAATTCTAAACCTAAAGCATATTGTGATCGTTATCATTCGTTGATGCGTTGCAGCTCGCAGCATTATGTCCACATATGTATCATCTATTTGTTCCTGATTCATATTACATACGCATGTGTATACATCAATCATATATTCATTTATTCAGTTTCGCTTCAAAAAGACCTTTTCAACGAAATATAATCATGTCGCATACAATGTACGTATGATTAAATACAAAAGACCGTTTGGTATAAAACAGCAGCAGCATTTGTTAACACAAAGCGTAGCAAAAATTCAATTAACCACGTAAAGAAGCTATGAATTTCAAATTATTATCAAGATATATAGAAACGATGAACTGAAAAAAAAGAGACAGAAAAACAAAAATGAAATTTAATTCAAATCTCTGGGCACCAGATATTGATTTACACGTATTGTTCCTTCATATTTAACCGAGTGTTTTTGAGGAAACGTTTACATTTAAAAGAATATATGTAAGCGTAATAGGCTCTGTGAGCATGAGCGCCTCGTGATAAACATAAACGTTTTGCTGTTTTTCTAATATGACCAGTGTTATTTATTTCCGGTACTCGCAAAATGGTGATAGTCAGAAAGAAGTGGCCAAAAAGGAAGAGATATGAAGATACATGACCAATCGGAAAGTTACGCCTTTACCGACTAGGCACTACCACTAACTATATTCTAACACGTTTGGACATGAACCCACAAACAGCGACTTCGTAAATGCGGCTCTCGTCTGCTGGACTATTCGGCCGCCCATAAAGCCAAAAAACTATAATGAAGCATCGAAAGCATTTGGAGCAATTTTGGCGAAGACCTTACCCTGTTATAGAACCACTTTCAAAGGATAACTTATAGAAACGTTTTAAGATCTGCTAAATCTTAAGCCCAAAGTAAAAAACGCCTGCCTGTTTGTTTAGCTTGCATTGCCCACACTTGACTAAATCTCTACTCTTACTTCTATGGGAATCTTACAGGATGTGATGGATATATATATACATACGGAGTATAAGGAATGATATGTCAAACGTGTAACAGAGTGAATATTTACATCAAGTGTCTTGTTTGACTATTATTTTATGGCCTAACTCGACTAGTTAAACGAACTGATAACCAATTCTGGTGAAGGACAAAATCGAATATCCGGCATCCTGGTGTTCATCATTTCAAAATGTTATCCTAAATACCGCGAGCAGATACTGTACCATTTGACCAATTAAAATTATCTGAAACAATCTTTATTTTTCATGCCTTTGCCTCGATATGGGCGATGTTTTCTTGTTTAGGAGATGAAAGTAAGGAAAGTTTTTAACGAAAGGCTTTGTAGAAATGCGATCGGATTAGTTGTTTCCTACAACACAACTTTTTACGGTCAATATGTGCGTGAAACAATGCCAAAATATAAAATTGTATAATTGTGTCTTTCTTTCCTTACAGATTTCCTAAAGTATAACAAACTACCACAATCGCCGATCGCAGATATAAATTGTAGCAATTATTGGACAATTTTTATATAAAAGAGAAATGATAAATTTTTGAAGTTTATGTTAAACATTAGCGAAAAAGAATCCTTTTAATTCGATTTTGAACGTTTCTTTGGATAAGAAAACGTGCGTTGAAGTCAACGAATACTGCAGCCAAAGATATAAATGGTTCTTCTTTTTTTTTTTTTTGTTAAAATCAAAGTTTGGTTCTCACTCATTCACTTTTGCTCAACATCCCCCATAGGGGTATTGTTTTCCTTAAGCAAAATGATTGATTTCATGCCAAAGTGATTTCAATCAAAAAAGGAAAAAAAAAATTCCGAGAATTTATGTAAGTGAGGGAATCAAAAGGTACATTATATAAATGTGCAAGCAATAACAGGGTCCGTTTTGTATCGAGGCCATTGTGATATCATACGCGAAGAGTTATGACTTTGTTGTTAAAAACTAACAAAGTTTCGATTTAATGAGGGTTCCTTATTGTTTTTACAAGTATCCCGAGTTTCTTTAGTTGGTTAGGGTTGTTTCTCATGATGCTCTACACGTCATCTATTTTCTGCCAATTTTCCTCATTTTTTTCATTTATTTATGCATGCAAAGAGAATTCGGATAATTTTTAAATATTTACTTAACAAATTTTAATTAGTTATATTACGTGAACGTTTGAAAAATTTAATAAATTTTAAAATACTGGTAAATAATATTTTGTTTATATTATTAAATATGAAATAAAACTATTTAATTAAGCCATAAATTTCCTAAGGCAGTTCAAAGAGGTTTATAAAAAAAAAAAAAACTTACGTATTCAATATGTTAAAGGTTGATTTACGGATATTTAAAGTTATATAATATGTAATTACATATGCTTGCATGTATTCTTATCATTTTTTCGCTTGGAAAAGACAGCATAACACATGCAACTGCCAAATACATAATACTGATAAATATTAATGAAAATGTTCATATTGTTAACTGAGAGGATAATAATAATCCATCGAGCTTTGCTTAACCTTTCCAATGTAAATAAATAATAAAGCAAAAGACGATTCTGTTTATATAAGTTACCGTAATCGATTATTATTTTTTAGTAAGAAAGTTTAAAATTTAAGAAAATAAGTAAATCTTTATTATTGCTGTTGCTATCGTAAAGCTATGCGAAGCTATGGATATTGTTCTTTATGATTATTTTAACAATTTTATTGGGGCGATTTTAACATTTAACTAACTTTTAATTACAGTTTATGAACTTTTGATCCATTACTAAAAAGTTTATAAGAATGAGTTACTTGAGTTACAATTTTTTGTTTCGGAGTTCATGTCGGTCCCAAAACTCAGTTCGCTACTTCACTTCCATTATTTTTCTTTGAGACAATTTTCTTTTTCTTTTACAGGAATCTTTCTCCCCGTTTACGACAAATAGTTTCCACTTTCGTTGCTTTATAATTTAGTAGAAATGTATCGTTCATAAGTTAACGACGTGAGCACACTAGGCTATGCCCACCCCTCCAGCTCTTCTCCTTCTTCGCTTGTCGTTGACCGTCACACGAAGAGGCGACATCCGTGATTGATAGGTCATATAAAAAACAAAAAATTGTTATTCATCACAGATGATCACAAATATCGAACTGTATGCGAAAACCATTATGGATGTATTTGGTTCTACCGTCAGTAAAAATCTTCTTCTTCTTCTTCTTCTTCTGCAAGTCAGTAAATCAACAACAGATGACAACACTATATTAGTAAAAAACTTTTAAAATCTGTTCATTTTGTGTGTTATGCGCATTAGCTATTATTTATTTAATCAAATTTTGATTTAAGTAAAGTTTAAATCTCGAAACTATTGTGTGTCATTGTTGAATGAGAACATTTTTTTCTTTTTTTAAATCTCGTCATGAATCTATTTTTTCATCCATTCCTGTATTTATATAACTGTTCTCATATGTGTCACTTGCATTTCTCGTAGGAAGGATTTCTTTCCCACTCTTAGCAAATTAACAGCATAATATGTATATATATATATATATATATATATATATATAACATTTTCCGAAAATGAATTCTTGTCGTTGAATTTCCGCAAGTTCCTCATTTGCTTCCTAACAAGCTCCTTACCTTACTACTTATTCTTTGCTTTGTTATTTCTGTTCCTATGTTTTTTTTTTTTTTCAAGAACAATCAAACAATGCGAACACAAGCAATAATTATGAAAACAACAAATAACTTTGAGCTATAGTTTTGAATGGAAACCAAAAGCTATCGATGTATTCTACGAACAATGCCTGCGCATAGTTCGCTTCAACCGCATATATAATTACAATAAAATCAATGCCATTTAATTTTTTTTTTGCTGAACAATGCTTTAAAGAAAATCTGCAAGTTATTTATCATAAAATCGAATAGATAAGGAATTGAAACCGAATTGTAACCCTGTTGCACTTGTACACTGTTCTTTAAAACAGTAACGTATAAAGTAAGGAAAGGGGAAAAACAATAACAACAAGAGAAGAGAAACAAAAGATTTGAAAAATGAATACCTAGTACGTCAAGGTATGTATGGTATTGTACATGCATATAAATATAAATATAAAAATGCCCTGAAAACTTCTGAATATAATAAATGTGTTTAGGTGTGTTTGCCTGTGTGTGTGTGTGTGTGTGTGTGTGTTGTTAGTTCTTGCTTTTTTGCAACCACAAAATAATAAAAGAAAAACTTTAGTTATGTGCATAAAAACCTTCTTCATACATAAGTAACATTAAATACCACCAGTCAATATGAAATTCGTAAATGTTTAGAAAACTACAACACAAGTAACAGCAGCAACAACAACAAAAGAATGAATGGTAGCTTCAAAAACATATCATAGTTATGTTCCCAATCTACGTTTGTCCGTATATTTATGTTGTACATTATATTGTGTGTGTATATATTTATGCATGTAATTTTTTTTCCCTTTTTTTCTACTGTACATACTTTGACTTCCTTGAGTTAGTTTCTTGGTTATTGTTGTTTATATATATATATATATATATATATGTTCTTTTGGCTGCTGTTGGTTTTCTTTCAGTTGAAACTTGAAATTATCAGACCACCTTTGAGCAGTTGTTATTAATGTGAAGGATTTTCTTGTATGGTCTGCACTCTCCGAAAACAAAAAATAAATAATAATATTTGTACAGAAGAAGAATAGTACATTACTTCCCTCACCCTAAGCACATCTCCTATGCATACGAATTTATTTATTTATATTCCTCTATAAGTTTGACTTTTGAAAATTTTTAAAATCAATACAAGAATATCTCTTCTATTTATTTATTTAATGCACTCTGTGCGTATATGTGTTACGTGCATGTGTGTGTAGCGTCCGGTGTTTGGTTTTGCTTTTTTGTAACGTACGTTACGGTTACCTTGCATCAAAACTACTATTCTTCGAGGCTGTGTATTTGCATTTTCTTATTGTGTTTGCTTATACTGCACTATATGCGTTGTAAGTAACTTCAAAGTCTTTCCATGCTTTGCTGACTTTCGCTGACTTTAAAAGTGTGAAATCGTTGCTTGCTTTGCTTTGTTTATCCAATTTACTTAAAAGTACTGTACACATAGTCTTACAGTGCTTTTCTCTTAAGTGAACACTTTTCATGACGGAATGCCTTACGAGATGATTATTATTACTAGCATATGATTCGATTTTGCGATCTTTGCCTCCAAATATATATATGTTATGTATATAATATGTATGTATATACATAAATAACATATAAATATTTATCAACTACTTTTACCTCCAATTTTATAAAAAATTTATAGTTTAAACGTTTTCCCTCCAATCCCTCGAAATATAAGCGAAGCACTATTGTGTCAACTCCTGTAGTGAATCAACAATGCTGCCAGATGGGCTCTTTTGCATCGTGTGAAGTTCGCGAAATGCTCGTCTCTGACAATATCTTGAACAGGCAAGCGATCTTGCGACACAAACATCTGGATATGTGAGTATCAGTGAGTTATAATGTCAATTATTATTTGAAAGTCCTCACGAGGCTAACAAATGTACAAGAAATGTGAAAATAGCATATTTAGAGCTTATATATGGTGCACAGTGCACAGTCCACAAAATTTTGTAAGGGGTCCAGAGATCACATGTAGGCTTTACAGACACGGTTTAGCAGCTGTCGTTGTTGAAAAATGTCACCGATCAAAGCCGCTAGAAATCGATGATAGCTGGACGCAAGCGGTTCTAACACCACCAATACATGTTAAATCTTAGGAAGCACATTAACTACGACGAAAATCGTTTGGTTTGGATAACAATTAATTTAAGTAAAGACCGACTTCGCCGATTGCATTTCATTCTTCAAACCTCTGTTGTGGATAAACTTAAGCAATTTCGGGAATAACTGCAAGCAAACAAGTCGCATATCTGTAAGAGAACGATGTGGTAAAATGAGTAAAACTTCGACTAACCCTACAAAAGCTTGCATTGTCGCCCAAAAATATGGCCCCTATGATGGGATTGAAAAAATACCGTAATGTAGCAAATTGTTGTTGACACATTATAAGTTTAATACAGGGTGACAAAAATAAATGGCATTTTTAATGAACTTATCGTAAGCAAGTAAAGTCAGACAATACCGACTATCAAATACCTTACATCAATTCATGGCAGCCTATATACGAATTTGGGCTCAAAACGTGAACTGTGTTTGTCCAAGTGTAGCAAAATTTTATTTTCCTGTCGAAGATCTTGTTATTCTCCATATGTTTTTGAATATAAAAGCTTCCTTTTCATGAAAAGCCTTACATGGGATAGAATGTAAGAAAAGAACAACTATCGATGTCAAAAATTATCGCCATGTACCAATTTTCATGAAAAAATACTAAGAATCAATCGTTTTTCCAGCGTAGAGGTTTACTTCTCGGTTAACGGGTATATGAGATGAAGATCGAAACGTACCCCAACGGGTTTATCGCACCAACTTCATATGCTGAAATATTGGCAATAAGCGTGTTCTTTTGTTCATATCTTCATTCAATTCAATCTTTCCTCAATTGTGTTCTTCCTTGGGTCAAAAATACGTCGATGTACCCAATTTCATCAAAGTGCCTCAAAAATTTTAAAATAAACAAATTTCGAAAGTTCAGTAAATATGTTTATTATAGGGTAATTTTCCACAATTACCTCTTTTAAACAACGCAGCTAAGTTACGTATGGTAAAAAAAGTTACCGCAACACATACCTTAAACGTTCCGTTCCCACAATCAGTGGCAGCATATTTCTAATCGAAAGCTTTTTGATAAATTGTTAATGAATTCATAAGGAGGTCTCCAACTGATTTTCGAACTTAGAAGATGTGTGGATCGCATACTCATTTCCACGTTTAGCAAAATTTGAATTTAAAGATGTTAAAAGAAAAAATTCAAGAATAAATTTGGTGTTAGGTGAAGTTTTGAGAAAATAAAGCGTAGTTCAACAAATAAACTATCGTGGCTATGTCTTTTCTTTGTGCAACGAAAAAATATATTTTATTTATTACTTTTGAATATAAAAAGAAAGAAAATGGAAATTAAAGCCGTGTGTGTTGCAATCCGTATTATTATTTCTTGTGTCCATGAGTCAATCAAAGACTTAATAAGAACAGTTTCTATTATGACTACAGATCTTGCTAATAATCATGGTGCGAATATTTCCAGCTACCAATCTCTAATCGTTTACTAATAGCATTTGTGTATTGCAACAATAGCCTGCGGACTTCACATTTTGTTTTTGGCTCACTTTATGGACATCTTAAGTCACGCTTTACAATAAGGTCAAAAATAAATCATGTTTGAATTCTGTGTCTGAAAGATCTATTGTATTCGTCCACATTCTGGCCCTTCAGCTTTGGAATTCCGATAATCGTTGATCCGTACAGAAACTAACAAATGTTGCTCCTCCGTAGCTCCAGTAGTTTGTGTACTACAATGTGAGATATTTAACATTTTTTGCATGTCGTTGCCGTGCGCTTTCAATGGCAATCAAATTTTTCTTTTTTTGGCTATTGCAATAACAGCCTGTGCCATCCCAGAGTTTACACCGCACAATATACGTATAATGTCGCCGAAATGCGCGCAACAAGTTTTGAATTTCTTAAAAAATTATTTTTCATGGATTACTCACCGTAATCCGAAAAAGTGATCTAATCCGACCCATTTTTAACACCGTGCATGCTTGGCAATTGCTAAATTTCATCAGCGTATATCAACGTAAAGTACGACCTGTAGGCTGAATACAAAAACACATTTACGACAAGCAGACAAGCTTAGATCGATTCAGAGAGTGGTCCTGCATCGATTGTTATAATAAGAGGTGGGTCTATTTTAAGTCGTTGCGACTGTCATATACTTCTTAGATAAGTGATAATAGCGTAGCCATGATTTTATACGACGGAGAGACAAACAGACTACTATTCGTGGGTGAGACTCCTTTCCAAGCCAATCAAAATTTACGAAATATCTAATAACTGTTTCCGACCATTGAAAACATTTCCAAAGTATAAGAAAGAAAACACTTAATAACCTCCAATAGCAAAGATAAATAATCTGGGAAAACACAATGAAAATCATTCCTGTACTTTCGATTAACAACTGCCCTGTGTATCGCATGCAGAACGTGACATTTGAGGCACGGGTTGCCAGCAAACAGTCAAACTTTTTCTTGGATAAATGTAGAATCGTTCGATGGCCAAACAAAAAACATTCTCGAAAACAGGTGCCGGCTTGTAGCCCACGATATCAAGTAAACTCGATTGCTGTCGATCGTCGACTCGTTGTAATGATTGGTGAGCTTGCAGTTGGATGTATTTTTCTTACTATCGAATGAAAGATCTTTTGATCGTAATCTTGTCACCGACTAACATATTCATAATAGGACCATGTTTACTCGATGTCGGCAGTTATAAGATCGCCCCAGCCTTTTGAACCTAAATGTCGTGTAAAATTTTATTCGAAAAGTTAGGTCCCACGACTTTTCAAAGTTGAAAATTTTACAAATACATGAGAAGACATTGCAAACAACACACTCACAAAATCCTACTTTGTATAACTCCCGATACAAGGATACTTATAAAGTAAGCAGTCGTATATTATCAAAATTCGTTTCGAAGTAATTTAAATGGTTCCAATACTTTACGTATGCAATTGATACCCGTAGGGTTCTTTTTTACACAGAAAATAGCTATAATTTCATTTCATCTCCTTTGCACCACCAGCCGAAATGCTGTCTTAAATAATTCAATTACATTCATTTAGTATACATTTGGAAAACTATAAAACAATAATTTGATTAAAAAATACAATAAGCGGCATAACTATAGGCAACAAAGTAAGTCTAAGAAAATGCAAAAGGAAAAAATACTACGCCAACCAAACCACAACATAGAGCTAACATGAACACAACATGCAAAGAGACAGACAACATGCATAAATGAAATGCATGTTCAGTTCAGCGAAGCTTTTACTCTACACTATGCATTCAATGCACAACAATACATTCGACACACAATGGGAAAAAAAATTGAAAACAAAAAACAAAAACAAAAAAGCACATAACTTGATAGAGTAAAAAATAAATGCATTGTTTTAATGCTAATACATGTGCACAATACATGAGTAGCATGTAGTTTTCGAAAGCGACGAGTAAGAATATAAAATCTATATATATAAATGTATATATATACGTGTATATTGTATGTATTGCAGCTTTCGGTATAAAAGAAGGCTGTTTGTTGTTCTTGTTAAGTTGATAACCATGTACAAATAAATCACATTTTCGCTTCCTTTTTGTGGCGGTATGCGTACAAGCTTTCAGTAGAGTCAATATTGGCAATCGATGCTCAGTGTGTGTATGTATGTGTTTGTGTGTGTGCAAAGTCAAACAACAATGCAAACGCGAACATACAGTTGCAACACACACCATGCACAAGTAACTGAAATATTAAGACTAAAACTCAAAACGTAAAATCAAATACGAACGAACAAAATCTAAGAATCTTTATACCAAGAGTACTAGATATTAGCAAAGCTGTGCTTTCGCTCTTACATAGCGTAAGGAGTGAAGAAGGGCTATTACTACTATTAAGAGTTGGCCAGCATGTAGTGTAGATTTTCCTAAACGAAAAAGCAAAAAAAGAAAAAATTGAAAAGCCCACCATGCAAGCGAGCTGCCTACTCGTGAAAGCCGTGTATTAGGTATTCATGCATACATTCAATTAGTGTTATTTGCTGTGCCACAGAGTCCACCTACAGGCTATATAACATATACGGATTCCTTATACGGACAATGGACATTGTATTACTTGCTGCGCTGTTTATTCTGTATATGTGCACCGTTTTTGTACTGTTCAATAACAGCTTTTAAGTCAATTGTAATGTGCGTACCGTACCACAATCATTCTCCTCTATGTGTCGCAGCCTTTTACCCAGTACGGGCACGGTGCACCAACGCGACTCTCAATGTTGTTGATTTTTGTAATATTTCTTTATGCTCGCATCTACATATGTTTGATTGCATAAATATCTATGCAAGTGTGCTGTCCGTCCGACCATCTATACACATCCATGCCAAATACGTAATACGTATGTGAATGCCAACCACACATATATGGCTACATACGTATATCTATATGCAGGTAGTGATTTTGTTTTCGGGTACATATTTTTTTTGTTAGCATTTTCGTGATTATTTTGCCTACCGGCTAATAATTTCAGTTAAACAAAAAAAACAAAAACCGCAAATGTTCATTATGTTCGTTTGCATTAATGTTTATCATATTTCTCGGCAAATGTACACATACACGCACACTTACAAAATTATTTAGATTTTTTTTCCAATGTCTAAAAAAAAATTCTTTTGAAAAACAAATGTTTGCGTATCTGGGCTTAAATTCATTAATTATACATAAATGTCGCTATAAAGATATGAAAAAAGAAAAAAAGCTCAAACGACAAAATATAGGGGTCATGAATAAATATGTTTCATAATAAATCGTATCTCTCGCTACTGTCAGTCATCTGTAGGAGAGTATATATGTTAGACAGTTTGCATATATTAATAGCAACAACTTCGAAAACAACTGTTGTCTTAAGGCAAATTACAAATGCCTATTGGCGAAGTTAAGGCATATGTATGAAAATCGCTTAGATTTCCACCAAATTTTGTATTCGCTACTAGTGATCAGGTTTACGCGATCATCTCAGAGATAGCATTGCTTGATTGTTGTGCTCTTTATGCTCTGCTTGTCAACGATAGATTAATTTATGGTTCATATTGGATGTTAGCAATTATAACAAAAAACAATAACAAATTTTACATGTAACCTAAAGAAGATCAAATCCGTTACAGCAATTAGATTGGAATACCAATAGTCTGAAGCTAATGAAACCTAGTGAAGTGAGAGAGACATTACGTGTTAACCCATCTACAATGGAAGCGGCCTTTTACACCAAAGATGATCCTAACAGCACCCATAATCACTCAAAGATATGAAGAAACACGTATTAGCAAGGAAACGCCACAAGAAACCTCTTTACGCACAACTCGATGACCTAGGAAGAAACATGTCTATTCAAGCAACAATTCGCCGATGCTAAAATGTAGGGTTTTTCCTGTGCTAAATAGTCTAATTAACGGAATAAATGGTAGTTTAATACCCAACGAAATTTTTATAGTATTTACATTTAGTTAGTGGGCGTTAGTGGTCTAAAATTTTAGTCCTAGAATTCAGGTTCAGGTTGAGTCTTCAGCGCGGCAGGTCATATTTTTCTTAATTTCGACGTGTGTGTGTGGTTGTAACTGTAGTGAGTTCTCTCTATCCCATTTATCTATCAAAGGCTTTCCGTATTTCCCACCCCGCTTTTCTGTCCACCTTCAGCGTATGACACCTATAGTTGGCATCCCCGGGATAGAATGCATGTATAGTTTACCAGTTTAACACTGTTCTGTTAAGTTCAGCAAGAAGTCTTCGCAGTATTCGATTTCACTTACTGATTTACGCTATTGGTTGTTTGATAGGTATATATATTCTGGTTGCTGAATATGTATGTGAGTCTGTCTTATTAAACCGCTTTGTAGTGTTTCTTGTTAAAAGTAATTAAAATAAGTTATGAGTAAAAATTATTAAAGTAAAATTTCATTTCCTGCAATTAAATATTTTTTTTATAATTTTTTTTTAATTCGTGCCAGTTGGCAAATTAACTGAGTTGCCATAACTAACCCTTGGGAGCTAGAAAAAATATATGCTTTTTTTTTTCTTTCTAGAAAAATTTAAATGATTTTTCACAAAACTAAAAATTAAAACGGACGCGATTACTTTAAACAAAACATACGCTGAAGAGGATTGTGTACCTCGTATGGAATATGTTATGGCTCTTTTTGGATGGAACAAACAGAACAACAAATCGATTGTATTTCCGTCCTTTACAAATGAAGACAAAATATTGATGTGAGGAGCATTGCTGCGAACTTGTTTGAATAAATGTGTTTTTGACACTTAATAAAAAGAGACGAAAATAAATTTAAAATATAAAATATCTACATATGTAATATAAATGTAAACTTGTTTGTATAAACTAATAAATAACTAAATCGATAGATCTGTTGAGATAGTTTTAGAACATTGAACACAATTTTTGTCTTCTTGCTTGTCTGATATGTGGGATGTTTTAACGTTCGACGTTTACAACAAAATTAAAACCAAAATTTCGAAAATTTAATTGGTTGCTTCATATCATTCATACAAATGTTTCTGTGAACAAAACCTTGTTCCATTTCCTAAGAGAAATTAATTGTAAAAATTTGCTTGAATTGATTCAAAATTAGAGCCTGCTTTTACAGCTTGGATATAAAGCTCTATCAACGTAGTGTTTAACTGCCCTTTTTTGGTCAACCGAAGTACGCGTATTATTGATTCATATAACACTTTGAGATGATTTAACTATCTCTCTCCGTTTGTTCGAACAAAAATTAATGGTAAAGAAAGCTGGAGCTTTGGATGCAGAAAAGTTTAGAGTAAAGACGTGATCCGCCAAAAAATACGGCCAACAAAAGGCTGTAACAGAATTGACTTAGCACTTCTCTTTCTTCACTTTTTTCTTCCCGATCATCGCCATACTCTTATACATATAGAAGGCATCTCCCCAACGAAAAAAGGTAAAACTAGTAAGAGCACTGTAGTGGGGCACGACCCCTTCTGGGCTTCGCATACATCCGCACAAACTTAACGTACCCTTAACGTACAACAAGTGGCTTAGGATAAAAAAAATGGTTATTGGGCATAACATGGAAGTGATAGCTTGCTTCCACACTTAAAGTAAGGACCATTTTTTTGTAATCGTTAATCATATGCATCCCAAATGTTTATAACCACATAAACCATAAGATTTTTCAATAAAAGCACAGTATTATGTTCACATGTCATCGTGTAATCATCTACTTCGGTCTTAAAATCGCAATTACAGGTTTAATGTTTTGTATCACAGAAGGAATACGCTTTTGAATTTTTCCTTTTCTCTTTAGGTTTGAAAATCAGTTTGCCATAATTATGAAAAAATCCGTATGTAAATAAAACAACCTAAAATTTTTGATTTGAGTAATGAGACTGAGAGGAATTAAGACCTGCATTTCAACGTATACATTAACATCGTGTGTTAACTTTCTGGGAAATACGTAAAGCCCGCTTTATTCTGCAATTATGGATAATCGACGTAAGTAGAGATATACCCGAACCCACCGTGGTGGCGAATGTTCTCTTTCCTGTGGCCGGACACAAGGAGAATGTTCCCTTTACATATGGCCCTTGTGAAGGGATTATGGGAAGGAAGGAAGAAAGGCGAGGAGCTTAAGCTGGTGAAGGATATGAATATTATATATAAATTTTTAATACAGCTTGAGATATGTCTTAAGTCTAACATATGCCAACTCTGTGATAGTGGATATATAGGATATCCCAAAATTCTCGCAGGGAGTAATTTTACATTCCCAAATCCGAGTTTATACTTAAATATTTTAATCTTTTGTTGATTCATTAAGTAGTTAATAGGTCATAAATCCTATGAAGGATGTCAGAAGACGTATTATTATGGGAAAAGATGTTGTTACGTAACGCATTTAACTTTGTAAACATAAAAAGCCAAAATTATTCGTGAGAATATGCCGAAGAGACCTTGCCGAAATGCTCCATTCAATCTCTAATGTCACTAATCGTCACTAATCGATTCAATCCGCTTACATTTTTCAATTAATCTCTTAGCACTTTATGAGGTTAAATCAGTATTCCTCACCATCTTAGTTGTATTTTGGGACTTTTTTTCAAATGACCAACCACTTAAAGGACGTCTCCAACACGTGCAACAAGTTGATGATCAAGAAGTGAGGAAAGAGTAGAAAGATGGGAACTGGTCCGTGCCCAATCAGTATGTGTTTTGTCTTCGCCCATTGAGCACTCACTATAATTATGACCACTTATGGCCAAACCGACGACGTGAATTAGCGAGCACCGACTTTATAGTCGCAACTCTTTTCTACTCCGGTGTGCGGTACTCCAAAATTGATCCACTTTGCCGGTTTTCGCATCAAGATATACAAAAATCAGTGCAGTGACATATACGGTCATATACGTTATCTATGTGTTGTACATTCTTAATTCACATAAGATTCTTATTCCATCTCTAAAGGGTATTCGGAATTCTCGCAAGCTAGACCGGCTTATTAATCTAAAGTTAGAATTACTCAAAGTGTTCCAGATCATTTAGATGATGCATACTCGTTACCCACCTCAAATATATGCATAGGGTTTTTTTTAATTACGACCAAGTATGGCCAAACCCATCCATCTACTCCACCATGCGGCATTCCATATGCTGCTTTAGGGATTTCATAGTCTCTTCATTTACAATAACATAGGCTTATGTGGACGGCTACCGCGATTTAAACTGTTGCCAGAGTTATCGCAAAATCAGTTTACTCTCTTTACGTGGTTGTCCTGTACAACTGGATGCTAAAAGAAAACCTATTCATAATTTGAAAAATCAGAATGAACACTTCAAATATCATGCTTCTATCCTGCGAGAAACTGCTTGCAACTGTAAACAGTAAACACGTAGACGAGAATGTTATTCAAAGAGGTTTAAACCTACCAAACATTTTAAATGTTTTTAAATAATTAGATTTCACCTTTTTCAAAATAGAGAATAAAAAATTCGTCGTAACCGATACTTCATGCATAAAATTTTCCTTATTTGATATTCAATTTTTACTAAATGCAAAAAATTACCTCCAAACTAAAAAGATTATTTTATTATGTAAAATACCTCATTAGTGTGACTATTTATCTCTTTTTCTCGACCTTTTAGAGATTACATTTTGCCATTTGCATTGACCAAAACAATGAAAATGTTTTAAAATTCAATATCATACAAACAACAAAAAAAAATTTAAAAAGCAAAAAGTAATGGAAAAAAATGTAAAATGTTGCTTGTTGCTCTTCTGTGTGTTGTTGGTATTCTTTATAATATCAAAAATAACAACTTTTAAAATCAATGGTGCGTAACAAAGGTAGACTTTAAATAAAGGCACATACTATATAACGTACAAAGAGATGATCAGGCAGGCGGTATGTTAAAGTATGCTAAACAAGCCATATTATGCAGACAATGACAAGAAACAAAATCTGTTAAGCAAAAAAACAAAAAAAAAAAAAAAAATACCAAAACACAAAGTCCCAAAGAAGTAACAGAGATGCTCAAACAATGTTTTTTTTCGTCTCAAGAAAATGCAGGCATGCTGTTGAAAGACTACAGAAAAGGTATTTGATCAATATAGAAAAAAAAGCACATGCATTCTTAATGTTTATTGAGGAAAACAAGTAAGACAGTAATAATATAAGTAATATAAGCCTTAAAGAGAATTACGGATATGCATCATCTTAAGCCAATTTATAGACATTGCGAACCTTTTGCCTAATGCGTACCTACATGTGACAATTTTGTAGATATGTTTTCATTTTGGGATGCTTTGTAAATATCTATAATTACCTGTAGAGTAAAGCCGGCGTGTAAATCTAGTAAATCAGGCGAATGGGACTAAATAAACGGAGAAGACAGGTGTACGTGATTATCGTAACTGCAATCAATATGCCACACTAAACTCGTGATTATATACACTTGATAAGATAAATAGGATTCTATGTGATGCAATGGCCAAGAATACTGCAAACAACAAAATTTCCTTCCGATTTGTAACTTGTTTGTGATGTTACTGAGAATGCAGTTAAATTGACTTTGAACTTTACTCTGTTGACGAAACATCTCTAAATGCATAGGGCCCGAAGAGGGATTTCGAATCTTATCTTCATCAAATATATATTGCTTTTCTATAAGGTCTCTGAGTCCGGCACTAGTCAAGAATATATAAGCTCTTAACATTGGAATAATAGCGACCATGTAAGACATAAAGATTAGACATAAGCCCCCCGCGCTGTGGCCTTTCCCTCTGCCTACTTCTCTCTAACCACATCGGTGTTAAAGGTGTCAAGGACAATCTTTAAGTGATTGGTCATAAAACAAAAATGCCGGGTATGGTTAGACCGTCTATACCCACCGGCTTTATCTTAAGAAAAGAAAAAAAAAACTGAAAAAAGCGAAAAAATTAATTTTCGAATATTGAGTGAAGGTGGTCGAATTTCCCTGTTTTTCTGTACTTAGTTTAGGTTCACCATAAACTCCTTAGAATATACAATAACGAGGTAAAAAATTAATTTTTTTGGTTTTCAATTTGTATCGCGCTTGGCCGAGCCTTTGGACCCTTCCAGCCCACTCTTCATGTATGAACTTCCAATGTTTTAACTAGCATCTTTTGTCGCGACCTGTGGCAACAATAAAGTTTATCACAGACATTACAAAGAGGGACTGACGGAAATACTTCCATCTATTTCAATTTTTTTACTTATCAGAGATAAATATACTTTGCAAGGTTTCTAAAACTTCCTACTGGACGTTGCGATCTATTTAACGAAATGAATATTCTTCTACAGTTGCCTATTGGGTGTAACGAGCATACTTTCGTCCCTCGATTATATGCACGAAAAATGACGCAAAATTATGACAAAAGATAAAATAATTCGTGTGGAAGAGATTTGGGAAATGATTTGCAAAAGGAACCAATTAAATTATTTTCTTCTTTTTTTTGGCGTTGCTCATGCTATGTAAATGTTATTATGGTAATCATTTACGTTCATTCTTCTATTGAAAGATACATATTTTAAGTTTATAACTTTCTATATCAAGAAGCAATTTATTATAAAGAGGTTCTTAGTTCTTTAACTGAAAGTCTTGCGTAAATAAAGTAATATAACTCTCTTTTTCTTTAACAGATCCAAAGCTTAGAGTTAATGCTGTAACATTATCTAACAACATATATGCGAAAGCTCATAATTTATAAAAGGTTTTTTTAAAGAAAAAGAAAATATGTAAAGCAACTTTAGATGTGTTGTGTCTTTTTCTTTAATACACTGAGAGACCCCTTTCAGGCAATTCGTTATATATGAACGCTATAAATTTTTATACAAAAAGGGAAAACTTTACATGCCAACAAAACATATGAGTAGAAGCAAGAATAACATATAATAACAACAAACAAACAAATTGTGTTTTGATAAGCTTACAAAATCATACAAAGCGCGCAAATAGTCTTGGTACAAAAAGCAAAAAAAACTAGAGAAAAAACAACAACAAAATAAGTAAATAAAAACAGCGTATGGAACAGAACCAAACCAAAAGAAGCAGAATATTATTTAATGTTCGACCAAAACGAGAATGAAACTAACATCATCGTACATATATATACACAATATATCTATATACTTTTAGAGGTACAAGTAGTGACTTATATTGTACAAATTTCAAAGGCGGTTTGTTATTTTTCTTCTCTTTTTTTCAGCTTTTTTTTCTTTTCGGTTTGGTGGCCACAGACATCGCGTAGCAGCATTAAGTGCAGCAATATTTTAAATTGAATTTCTCTGCGCTGCAAATTGCGGTTGTTTAGCACACAATGCACATCCAAATGCGTGTGTGCAAATATCTTTTGCATTTGTATGTCTTTTTATTATTTTTTTTTTTTTACATAAATCCATATGAATGCAATATTGGGAGAGTATGTGGAGTGACTTAAGTAACGCCTTTTCTCATAATTTCTTGGCATTGCTGCCTACAACCACATTTTCCAAACATACTCACACTCATATACTCGTGCTCATAGATGTTTACATATGAGCTATGCTTTGCAAAATTAATCTGTAAACTAATAATCCTCCCTGTATACGACGTTTTAATATCATTGTTTATTCATTTTTGTCTTATTTTTAAACTTTTTATATTTTTCAATGTTTATTTTTTATCTTTTCACTTTTCTCATATTCATCCTCCATATCAACGGAAATTGAACATATATTAACTTTTACATTCGTTTTCTTGCAATAACGTTGGCCGTACGCATCTCCTTTTAGCGTGAGATTCAAAGTTAATTTTTCAGTTCAGATTTTTGATGCAATTTTTTAAAACCGCAGACTTTGCACATTTGCTCGCTGCCAAAACTTGAAAAGCCACCATAAACTAAAAAGCCATCTTTTTAAATTTATGTTTTCATTAGTAATCTAATTAGTTGACTTCGCTCTAAAGCATTTCATTTTGCATTTTATTTCTACTGTGGTAACATATGGGAATTCTAGACCAATTATCGACTTTTTTGCTAATGATTGTTACAAGTGTCCGAACACATACCTTATTTCTGTTCCTGCTGGCGTTTATTTGCTTTGCGTCCTAATTCAAATTCATATTTCCTACTTCTTACTTCTCGTTTTATCGTGCCTTTGGGGTACAACAGATTGCTTTTCAAATGTAAGACAAAAGTGGCGAAGGCGCTATGAGTTCACTTGTGAAGAATCACTTAACAGTTGATTGTAAAACCAGTTAAAACCAATTTTAACCATCTTCGCCGACTTTATTTGAGGAAAGAGAAAGAATCGCAACAAGCCCATTACTAAATAATCCAGCGCGAGGCTTCCTTCGTAGCCGTCAGAAGAGATATGTGATTCGAAAAATAATAATAATAGTTTGTAAGGGGTTACTTCGTATAGTCTACAACGATCATTTCACCTCCAGTTAACTTAAAATCTTAATCATACTGTGTAGTCAAATTTCCCATTCAACCCGACCTTATCTTTAATTTCGCTGTCATAGGTGTATTTTCCTAACCCGATTTCAAGGATACGCCATGATTGAGGGTGTGAAGATAAATACGAATTTAACTAGCGAAGACACCTACCCTTCCCCTTAACAGAGTTATGTAAGCACATTGGCGCGGCTAAACCAAAAAATCCCAACGATATACACCTACATCAAGTGAATCTATATGAACATCCCTATCAAACAAGCTAAACGAATTCAAATTCGGCCTTCCAGAATTATTTTAGCAAATTATTGAAATTTAGTACGTTAGTATATCCCGACTACGGCAAAATCGTCGAATTGGAGACTCTAGTGCGCTCAAATCAGAAAATTCCAACGGTATTTATCTATGTCACGTAAACACCTTTAAACCAAGCTAAACGAATTCAAATTCGGCCGGATTTGTTTTAGCTTATTTGAAAGGTACTTTTATATTCATTAGGTGTCCACTAAAATATTTTGCGTCTCCTAATTTGGACGAGGGAGATCTTAAGTATCCATGGAGATGGTTGGTGTCTTTGCTACTTAAATTCGTATTTATTTTCACATTCATCTTATCTTTATGCTTATATTTTCGTCCTTGACTCCGGAATCTTATTGATTCTCATTAAGCGATCGAATTACTGTCCTACCTCTCGGGCATTCAATCACAAAAGTACGGTCTCGGCGTTATCTAATATTAAGGTTCGAAACGTTATGTTGATTTCATAAGCAGCTCGCCTATAGCATTGTAATTTTAAGAGCTTTTTTCTTTCCTTTACTTATACTGCATTTATGTTATTCCCTCAGATTTAATCAGAGAACAAAATTCAAAATTTATCGCGATAGTTTTAGTGATCTCACTTTCGTACATAGCGTCTGTCCCTGCCAACTTATTGATAACTAATATGCCTTCGCTATGTTTTTATCATCATTGGTAGGTCAGTTGACAAAACGCAAAGGCAGCGGCGTACTGAGGCAAGAAAATATTGCATAAAAATATTCCTTCCTTTAAAAATATATAGTCTCGGTTTATCATATGTTAATGTAAAATTAAGAAGTTAACAAAAATTGTTAAGAATAAAAAAATGTAATAAACCCAAGTCTTTGTCGGCAACACTATCTTCAGTGTCTTTATTGGCAGCTCCCGATTTCTACCTGAATGGTAAAACCAGCGAAAGCCTTGCTAAGCTTACTACTTCCAATAGCGACGAACATACGAATATCGTCAGAGTGACCTCTAAAAGCTATCGATAGAATAATTGATTTATTAATATAAATATTCACTGTTGTGAGCAATTGTTTTAAATCCATTCATCTCTATAGAAAATTATTATGGAGGCGTGGCGTAAAGCAAACATACACGTCGTTCTTAAAAATAAAAAAATTTCAAGTGAGGAAATCGCACTCAAACTCTTTTACTTTAGTGCAGCGTGCGTATACAGTAGTTTTGCCTTATCCTAACTCGCTGTAACCGCTTGTAAAGCTTATTGAAAACATAATTCCCTCTCTTAACTCCTAATGCCTAAACAAGCTTCGTTAACCATTATGTATTCTAGGTGAACACATTCTATGCAATACAAAATGCAGTGAAAATGTTGTGTAAAAGATTATTTAGAAATAAATTATGAAAGTTAATGTAATTATCGCCGTTTTATTTGAATGCTTGTTCTCTTGTACTTCATATTACTACGCGTACATAAGAGCTCTCTCCCTGATTACATATATATACGAAAATATTTAGGTTGTAATTAAAAGTGTTTAAAATAAATGCAAATTTTCAGTAGGGTATAATTAAAAATTTAAAAAAAACATTTGAAATTTAAATACAACATGAAGAGCTACTCAGATAATTGGAAATATTAAGCCAAAAGCACCTTCGTTTTTCTTATACAAATGCGTTTATGTTATTTAAATGCTGCTTATACAGTAGGTCAAGGAAACCTTTAAAAGATTGTTTAAGAGTGGCACAACTTGGGTAATTCCACAGGGAGAAATACAAGAAATACAAGAAAACTTCCCTGACCATCAACAAAAAAAAAAAGAAGATGTCGTCTTTCATCACGATAATCTCAGACTCCGCACATATTTTCTGCCGGAGGATATATTAATGGAAAACATTCATGACAGACCTGACTTGGAAATTTAAAGGGAAATTTAATTACTCGTGCGTTGAATGCGAAAATTTAAAAGAAAATAAATCACTCACAAGTGAAATGAATGGAATATAGAACTTCTATAAATTCATACGATCGTAAATAAAAATTATATCCGTTATGACGAGTAATTTGGACATAGGACTCTGTTAACTACATTACATAAGAGTAGGCATTGAAAGTCAGGTAAAGAATGTGTATTCTAGCGCAATTCACAGAACTGATTCAGGCATGTCTGCCTATCGTTCTACCTTGCAAAATTCACCATCGTATCGACTAATAGGTAAGAAGTAGAAGGCTTCCAGTTCCAAATCTATTACACTAAACAGAATGCTTTATTGCAAAGAATACCTTAATTACGGTTGGCATGGCTCGAACAATAAAAGCATAGAACTTACCGATCGGGCACTGGCTCTCAGACTACGCCGGTACTCTCGCCATCCCTCTTTCTACAATTATTTCCTTGTGATCTTCACCGGGCTCCCCGATGCAATAGAAAGCAACAACAACTAACAAGGAGTAGAAGAAGACCTATTATGGTTTCTGATGAAATTCAAATTTATGTGGAACACACTTGCTACAAGGCTTAATATTCGACATATTCACTATCGTTATTTATGGTCTTTCGCTTCTTATAGCGCGGCCTAGGATTGAACAGTAACAACTTACGCACATATATGTATAATTTGCTTGTACAGAATTAAATGGAGTTATATCCAATTGCATAAGATTTCATTTATTTTATTCTTTATTTATTTTTTTGAAAAATAATAACATAGGTGATGAGTATAAATAATATTTTGCTTTGTTTCTGAACCCAGCAGCTGCCGCAAGAGTTCTTTTTTAAATTCTCTATGTAATCTATACCTAGGTGAATGCACGCAGATATGTACATTGCAATATGAAACGAACACGATTATCCTCGGCTTAATATAGAAAAAGAAAAACATGTAACTCATAAACATATTTTTTTATGCATTGTTTGCCAAAAACGCAAAGTTTTTCTTTTTTTTTGAATACCTTTTTGTGAGTGCTGGAGCATTTAACCGTAAAAAACACATTTATACAAATATTGAAGATTTACTAGTTTAGCTGGCAGATTTCAAACTGCATGTGGTCCTTTTCTCATTTTCGTATTTAAAAAAATAAATAAATAAAAAAAGAGGGAAAACCTATTACAGGGAGTACAACAATTTTGTCATATTCCATTTACAAAATATGTTCAATCTATTTAGCCAGACTGTTTAGTCTGTCCGTCTGTCTGCCCGTCTCTTTTGGATTGGGAATTAAAACAAGAAACAGTCACGTGAAATGTACTTTCAGACAATTTCGCATCAATTCAAAATGAAGAGACGCAGCGCAGCTCAGAACTGAAAGCAACCTTCCAAAAATTAAGAGAAAATTTTTTCGCAAATTAGCCCGTTATAGACGAAGAACAATTGAAGATTGCTAAGAATCTGAATCAAAGATTATTAGTAAGTCCCCATTAACATTCTCTGTGTGTACGAGAGGTCGTTCATGTGTTTGGGTAAATCAAATTTCAGTAAGGACAGAAATTGAGCTAACTCAAGGTTCACATGTCCTGGTCAGGACGGCTGTAGATTGTTGATTGCTTCATACGCCTGCCTGTATCGAACTTTAGGTGCGTAAAGTAGTAAGAACTAGATGCCTCTACAAGAGGCATACGTATACAATAAGCCCTAGGCGTGGGATTGACATTTTTGCAAAATATAACAAAGTTGGGCTGAGTCATAAGCTCATCTCCTAATGAAATTAAAAAAAGAGTCTGTTGCAACTGAAATATTACTCTTTGAAGTAACGGTTGCAATAATTCAGGAATTCTGAAAGTTATATTATAAGCATTATTAAATACTAAAGATTACACGATCTATTACCTTGAAATACCAAGTTATATCTGTCAGGATTTACAAATATTTTTAAATTTAATGAATGTGCAAACATTCAAAAATTGGACACATGGATACCCCACTTTCAAAATAAACGGCTCAAATTATTATTAGACACTGTACTTACTTCTATATTCCAAGCAGTACATTTAGCCACCACCTATTTAGTCACCTGATCTCAGATATTAAAAATTGCTTTGGAGCAACTGAAAGGAAATGGGGCTTAGGGCTTAATTGAACTGAAGGCTGCTTATTATCCTTAAATGGCTGGCAATATATATGCCCTTCACATAACGCAAAGCTTTAAAATTAAACCGTACAATCACTGTGTCAGCTTTTGGTGGCAGACTTCGTCATGCCTTTTATCCCCCGTTTAGTCCTGTTTCCCTGCAGCGTCGTACATGCTTACGCTTTGTAACGTTGTCCCTGTCTCGCAACGTAATGCACAACGATAGTTTCGGAGGGTTACCGCCAGATGTGCGGGGGGGTTTAGTGAACGGAAGTACCACAGTGATGTAGGTTTTAAAAAAAAATTGTTCCTATATTTACGAAAATTGTTTCCTTTAGCTGTGTCGTTTTGTTTTTGAACCAAACACCTACCAAAAGCCTACAGAAGATGAATATCGAAAAATTGAAATGAATTCTTTCTTTTTTTTCAGTAAAAGCGCACACAATGCATATGATGTGATGATGAGTGTTTAAATCTCTCTTGTTTTTTATTAAACAAAGAACATGATTCAGCTGCATTGAAGAAACGGTCTAAAAAATTCTTATAAAAAGAATTGAATAAAAAAAAGACAAAGATCGCATTAACAATCAAGCGTTTCCTTTGACCACACATAATAAATAATGCACCAGCATATCAATGTTTGATTTGCATATTTCCTATTGAAAAGTAATACAGCTCGGGCGATAACGAGCACACTCCTCCATTCATATTCTAATCACTAAAGGAACAAATAAGAAAAAACAGATAATAACTCAAATAAATATGAAAAGAAGACAAAAAATAAGCTTAAAAAACGAACTTACAAACGCTATATATATACACAAATACATATGTATATATATAACTGAAGTGCAATGTTGATCTTTAATGATCGCCGTTGATAATGAAATGATGAGAATGAGTGACGCGTCACACAGCATGAAATCAAAAGATGACCAGACATGATATAATACAAGCGGGCTTGTGAAGGCAAAATGAAAGCCAGACTTTAAGTGCTTGAAAAAAAATGCATTTTTTTAATGCCTTTTGTCTTGCAAGAGGGATAAATAACGCGATCATTTATAACTCGATGGGAGCTGTCAATAATAATTATATAAAAAATTACGCAGTCTTTTCAATTACAAAAAAACGAAGATAAGGAATATTTTGTTCTTTTCCCTCAAGTTAAAAATAATATTAATTAAAATCTATTCTCTGAACAGACAATTTATGTTATTTTTCATAATGAAATTATACTAAAAAAAAAAAAAGAAAAGAAGAAACGAAATCTAATGCCTTCAAACAAGTGAGGAAAGTGCTATTACTTTACTGCGAATCTTTGTCACCCATCATATATAAGCGTTTCAAGTGCATTGTAATTCGCCCTAAAAACGGTACAATTTTCAATTTGAGTCGCTGACAACGCTAGGAAATCTTCAAACACCATTGGTATCGAAAGTAGGTAGCATGAAACCGGAATTTTTATCTACAAAAGAACTTTTTATTGTATGATAAAAAATATTTTATTTGAACTATTGCCTATCCCTAGCTATACAATTTTCCCACCTGTCTGTCAAGCTGTGGATGTTACGTCTTTGAAAGTCCCACGGCCAATTTAGGGCCATCTATGAGCAAATTCCCATTTTTCCGATAAGTGTTACGCCTTTCTCGCCAAAAGTAAACACTACCATAGTTGAAGGTTGAACTTGCGAGCACTGAACTTAGTAGTCGCGACTCTTCTTTTATTATTACATTACGGGCATTTTCCTCGTCAATTTGTAAGTGATTTTAAGACGCCGTCGTAAATCAAGTTTCGACTTTCTATTATAATTTTTGTCAGATAAGAATTCAATTCCGAATTTCTTAACGGACCGTTACTTCTAGATCCAATCAGACTTGGGAAGAAGCAACGCCCTGCTCGCACTCTACAGCAGACAAACGATTGTGCAATTGCACGTTACATGAAATATATACCCTTTCATGTCTCCCGCACGGTTGTAGATATTGAAAGTGTTGAACGATAGGTGTAATACAACCTCGTTCTTTTCGACATACGGTAACGTTCCTTTCTGTAGAAAACTATTTAAAATTGTTCCCTTAAAGTATTTTTACAAAATACCTCTTTGCTATGCATTTTATCCATATATATCATCTATAGTGTTCTGAATTTGGAAATGCTTTGCCAATACCTGAATAACACTGAACTCTTTGCACATACAAGCATTTTTGCTATGTCACATATTTCAGAGTTGTTCATTTTCTTAGTGAGAAGAGAAACACAACGTACGCCTCAAACATATTAATTAAAGGCATTACATAGCAATAGCTTCCAGTCTTAAGTGCACATACGACGCACATGATTGTGCGGTTGTCGTTTTGTTGATTGCAACTTTTTGCAACTTTTTTTTTGTTTTGCAAAAGCTTAGTAGTGATGAGAACATGAAAAACCTGTTGTAACCATTTAATGAATTGTCATTTTTAAATGTGCCGGAGACCAGACCAAGATAAAACACCTTTTAAAGATTTACAAAAAAAAAAAAATAAATAAATAAAGGAAAAAACAGAAAACCGATAAAAAAAACAAAATACAAACAACTATTAAAAAGGACAACAAAAAAAGTCCCCCCTTTGTTTTTTGAGCAAATATGAAAACCAAAAACAACAAAAGTAAATACGATTTTAATATGACTTCTTTTTGTCTTCACACAAGCATAAAACATAAGGAAAAGAACAACAAAACCAATGAAAACAAAATAAATATTTGTCTCTTTATGGTGAAAAAGGCAAACATGAACAACAACAACAACATTGCAAAAGAAAAAAAAATAAATCATTTGTTAACATCATCAACTTCAGCGCAAGAGCCTTCTATCCGCAAAAGAACTTTCATTGGCGGCAGTGTCATCATCGCTTTCATCAGCGTTACTATCGACTTCAACAGCATCCCTAACCTGACTTTCAATGTTGTAACGAGAATTTTTACATTATAACTTTTACACATTTGGCTTAAAACCAGGGCTTTTTTTTGGGCATAATTGTACATACATCTATATGTATGTATGTATGTATGTATGTATTCATTCTTTTATTTCGACCTTTTTGGCGTTATTTAAAAAATTCTGCATATCTCTCTTCAGTTAAATAAAACTCCGTTTACCATGATGTTCTGTAATTCATCAGTTTGTCGATTGACGTGTTGCTAGAGTCACAAATCCCAAGTAGAAGAATAGGGTAATGTTTTCAAAAAAGGATCTAAGATTTGCATTGTGCTTTCCTCTTAAAATGTTTATGCCCTACATTACTTGTCGTACATCTTAGTGCCGAAGTATGCAACGCGCAGAAAAACTTAAGAGGGGCCCACCTTTTGTGATCAGAGAATCGATCTAACCTTGCCTGTCCGTCCATCCACCTATCCGTCTGTCCGTCTTGCTTCCTTGCGCTCAGCATGAAGGGTGCAATTTTTGAGATATTTTGATCAGATTTTTATATCGACGTGTTTTGACCCAAGAATTAGAAAGGGAATGCTATTGAAAATGGTTCGGATCGGAGCACTTTTTCGGCAACTTTCGATGTGAGGCGTTATTTTGTCGAGGTTATTTGAATAAAATTACTAAGTGCAGTGGTGTAGGGTGTGTTTAATGGTGGGTCGTGCCGCACTGTAGTGCTTTTACTTGTTTTTATTCACAATTTTGTGAATATTTTGTGTACAAATAATCTTATTTGGACAATTAATGGTTCGTATAGCTTCATCAACGAAAATAGATATTCAAAATTCAACCCAAAGCAAAAATCAGTCTTCAGTTTTTTGTATTGTTTATTATTGTCACTCAAAAGCTGTGAAGTATTCTTATTTTTCTTCGATTTTTTTAACAAATGTAAATTTAAATGAGTGAGTGACGATAAGTCCATTATTTTCTTTCCCGCACATCGGAAGATTATCATCATGTTTATGGCTTCGAAACAAGACTATACGAACGAACATATTCACTGATGATTTGTTCTCATTCGATTCACCTTTTTTTTAATTTTAACAAAGACTTCGAAGCTACTTGACAAACGAAACTTGTGTTAAATGTTATACGTACAGGAGACATAAGCGTCCCCCAGGCGGAAGTTTGCGGTTCAAATTGACCATGTACTTTTCCCCATTTATTCTCCATACTATTGCTGGAAACTTCCAAAGTTGTCCTCACTGTTAATCCGCAGTTACAAGTTAAAAGTTATCTAGCTCGATTATCCCATCCATCAACTAACAGTTATTTTGCATATTCGACTTATAAACAATTTGGTGCCGAACAACTGAGCACAGTTCTATCTTGTTGCTTACTGTGGTTGCAATTAAGGACCATAGTAATAAATCAAACTATTTTTTGTTAGCAGTTAAAAAAAGCTTCTAAGCTTTGTTAAAGTTCCTCTGATCCAAATGCGACTACCAAAATAATATTCGCGAATTCACATCTCAGTGCGAACAGCATATTCGGTCGTAGCTGAGTAATGAGTGTTTTCGGTAAAGGCATTGCCGATTTGGGCACGCACTTACTATACTAAAAAAAAAAATCCATTTTGAAGTAGGTCTTTGTGCAGCAGATGCATACGTCGGACAAGTAATGTAAGTGTCAGAGATCTATACCGGGTACAGCTTGGAAAGGATTAAATTCTTCGCCCTTATTTTATTATAATTAACAGCGTCTAGAGCGTATGGACAACTCATCAGTCTGTGTAAAACATTTTTAAGCCAAAAGCCAGCAGTTTAATGCCTCCAGGCCACAATGCTCTCACGAGTCCCTGAGATGCTTGCTTAGTTTGATAACATCTCCATCTGACATAACTAATAAGAGGAAGGAATGGAACCAGAATTCACTTGCTGCAGTTTTGCAGTTTTCTAAACGCGCCCATCTGATGTAACTCCCTGTTATAATTAATCTTGTTTATTTAGATTAATAAAGCTTTGCATAGGCTGCAAGATTTGATGTTGCCGCTATTTGTGCGATAGGCAACCCATAAAAAACAAAAAAACAGTTTGACAGTTGACCGGTCGGAGTTAGAGAGAAACACATTTTCATTGTTAAACAACATTTTAAAAATAATGAAAGCTTGTCGGCCCAGGTTTGCAAATTTCATACAGAATGTTATCGGAATATTGATTCAACTTGATCATGTGATTTAACACCACCAGATTTCTTTAAAGTCAAAAGTCTATGCAAATAAACCAGCACGCGGAAAACTACTCGCGCATTGCAAAATATAACTCACTTTTCTATTTAATTCAAATTGTGAGGTCAATTTAGAACACCCTTTATGCAAAATTAGTTCTTCTCCTTGATCTGGAAACTTAATTCCAGCTATGGTTTTTAGCGTTAAGGAGGCTAGTTTCACGTGAAGCAGTTTAAACTTTCTACAAGCCTGCATAATGCAGGCTTTGATCCGTTCTGCGTAAAGTAAACAACAGATACATTTGTGTCTTACTTGGGTTTTTCTTATAGGCTTTTTTTTGGTTATGATTCCATATTCTCAGGTATGAGTCGATTGCTCCTAAGCATAATTTATTGTAAATTTAAACAAGGTAAGGGTTTGTTAAAAGAATTTTAAGTTTTTCTTTTTTTCAAACGACTTTATCTGAAGGAAGTTTTTTTAATATTTATTTTGTGTGCTTACTTCTGTTTCTTTTTATTTACATACGCATATATTTATCGATCCGGTTACATGTTTTTTAATTGCAACAATTGCTTATGTTATGACATGAAATTTTAATCGAATTTTGTTACGTTTCTTCTTTCATTTCATTGTCCTTTCTAGCCAGTCAGACGTTTCAACATAAATCCATTGAAAAGAGGAAGAAATCATTCCATTGTTCTTCTTTTGTTTTTTGTTGTTGTAAAGCTTTTGCATTCGAAAATATCTTACAACGATACGCAGAAGATGCGAGAACTGCGTATTTGTATTGCTACCGTTGGGCTCTGCGAGAAAAATGTCTTTTCCTCACAGAGACTCATTGTGTTGTAAAATGAATGCTGCGTGTGTGTAAATAGTCTGACCATTTACTTTTTTAAACTCCTTAATGTGTGTTTTGGTTTTTCATTAATATAACGCACAACAATTTCGAAATGAATGTAAAGATGGAATTATTATTCCTTATGTAACACCCAGAAATAGATTATCAAGATTTCTTTAAAGCACTCTTGAATGTGGTTGACGAGCCTGAATCGATGGCTGTCTTTCGAAATTATTGTAACATCGATTAAAAATAGAGGAGAGAGAGAGAAAACGTACTCGGCGTTGGTGCAAGTACAGCTGAATTGGAACGCGGGGTTCCAAATTATATAACCGCTTGGTTGTCTCCATAAAGTTTAAGTTCTTAGAAATGGGTAAGCGAAATGCATAGAGGCTCTTACTATGTTAAGGTAGGGGAGGCACACATAATGGCTTGCTATATTTGATAGCAACTGCTAAGGAAATTTGTAAGCTGATCAAATTACTCTAATTGCAGATAAGTGGAGATTGATAGTACGTTCTTTTCGGAATGGTTTCTTTGCGAACTTTGTGAACAACTTTTCGGAGAATTGCCTGAATTCACAGAAGTGAACGTGATTTTTAGAAGAAGGATGATTATCACGAAATACAGCATGTAATGATTTGGCGGAACGAAGAGCGTTCGCAGCACTAATGCCTATGCGAAAGCACAGTTATGTGTGCTCTTGCAAACTCAGTCTTATTCCTTCGTATACTTTTTTAGCATTAAGTGAGCTGTAAGTCATTGTTAGTCGTTGTCGCAAAATATTAAAAGCGAACGGAAAATCACTTTGTTAAGAGGAAAAATATTTTAACTAATAACATTTAGTTAATAAAAAGTTCGCGTGAACATGAGCACACAGCTTCTGTAAAATCGTTTCGTTTTCTAATTCGCAATAAAATGGAAAAAAGGTCTATACGCTTCTATAAACAAAAAGTAAATCTTTCTTAGATTGTCGATTGAACTGACAGAACTAAATAAATCGTTCAAAAGAAGGTGCAAACGAAGATAAGTAAAAGTACTGTTGCCCCTATACGACGACTATAAACTAATAAACTGCGTCTTATGTACCATGGCCACGATCACTTCATAAAAAGTAAACTGAGTGGTGAATAGAGAATGTGGAAGAAAAGAGACGATTAATAAAGCTGGAGAGGCTGGAGAGGCTGGAGAGGAATATAGGTATGTGCAGAAATGCGGCTGAACTAAAAGATGGAATTTGGAGCTTTTAATCTACCTGTAGAAAGTTTTAAATTGTTGACAAAGGCCATGATTAAATCTATATTCTTGTGTACACAGTACATAGTTCATCCAATTAAGTAGGTTTTAATTAAAAAAAGAAAGCGGTAAAGAATCTTCCTCAACTTATTTATAGTTTTTAAAAGAAAGTAATTGATCCCTGTAAAGGGTGTTAAGAGATTCGGTTTAAGTTTGCTCTTTGCTTTGTCTTATTGCAGTTGCTTTCTTCTATTCTTTTGCAGGCGTAACGAATCTATATTCTCATCTTATGAGTAAATTATGACGGCTGTAGCATAAGGGCGGAGTTTTTTTTTGCATTTACGTTAAAAATGTTGAAAAACTCAGATCAAAATATGAAAAAATAAAATAACGAAGAAATAAATCACACATATATATATATATAGAAAAAAACATGTGAAAATCTTTCCCTTTAAGACATGGCTGCCTTTTCCTCAACGTCTAACTGAAGTAACTCCGCATTAACATGAAGCATACAAATTTGTTAAAACTTCACCTACACACAGTTTATGTTTAAGCATAGCATGCAAATTTTTACCTTTAACAAATTATTACATTTAAGTTTGCAGCAACAACAACAACAACAACAACAACAAGAGCAACATGTTAGTGAAAAAAAATTAAGGTTTCAGAGATTGCGGCATATTTTACAAGATTTTTTTTTCTTGTAGAAAGCACATTGTAAGCCTACGCTTTAAAAGCGTAAAACATTTGTTACACCTTTTAGAAGAAATTTAAGCAACAATAGCAAAAAAAATCAAAGAAAAATTGAAAAAAAACTCTATGCAAACAAGAAAAAAAAATAGAGGAAAACATCTAACAACTCTAACTAAATGGCACGCAATTTTTACTTAACAAGTACACACTTGTGTATGCATTTACTAAAAGTAGTAAATTATAGCGACACAACGCAGTTGGCCCGTTTATAATGTTTGGAGAACATTCATGAAAAAGTGGTGTAAATGTGGCATAAGGTGAAAATATCGCACAATCTCTAGTTTATTCGCAAGAGTAAAGTTGCTTCCATCTACACCGTATACACACACATTCATATAAAATTAAACGAAAGACATGCGTATGTTTGTTAAGAGCGAAATGTTGCACATGTAGTTATCAGACACTTGACATCTAATGTCACGCACAAGTATTAAATTTAAATATGGGCAGGAGAACAATAAACAGGATCTATAAACAAGCAAAACAATCACCTGAGCTGGTGAAAATAATAAAATCATAAAAGAAAAAAGAACGAGACTCTAAAGACAACGGGAAAAATAGTTGAAATCATAACAGGTTGCACTATGTGTGTGTATATGCTTGTGTGTCGATGCAAGTGATATTATGATGATGACGGTGATAGCTGTAAATGTTGTCAGCAGACGGTATCGTGTTTGCTTTTGCAGAGTAGCAAGTACGAATAGAGTAAATTGTTTGCTATAAAAATGTTATAAATCATATGCAAACCTATCATGGAAAAGTAATCGTCGAAGCGTAAATACAAACAAATAAATGTCAACATCAAGCAAATACGTTGATATCATTTTTATGCAGAATATCTTATACTTTGATCTCCTTTCGAGCGCACTATTGTGCTGATCACTTTTCTCCTTTTAATAGCTGATAAGCTCTAAAGTGAAGGAAAGCACCAAAGAAAGAGGAAAATATTCATTTTAGCTTTAAACTCGACTCGGTATTCTACGCTTAAATTTTATGTCTTTTATTGTATCGTTGTTGTATCGTTGTAGCTGAACTAAAAAGAATATTGTGTTCTTGGGTTTGGGGCAGCAAACCGAACCCAACTAAGCAGCAAAGAACAACCAGTTACTTCGTTTTCACATAATTTGTGTTAAGTGCATTTGGTGGAAAACGACACTAAACGCAACATCGGCAACGACAAAAAGAAAAAGAACTCCTCGAGAATTGTGATATGAGAGAGAATTCTTGTGACGGCGAACTATCTAAAATCTTCATTACCTTTAAAAGGTTTTTTTAATTTTTTTTTTTTGGCTTTCTTATTTAAAGATATGCTTAAGTGTTGCTGAATAAAAAAAAAAGAGGTGTTAGGAGGCAAGAAGGCAAAGAACGAATAAAGAGTAGTTAAAACAAATGAAATTCAAAGTTTTAGTTATTTTTTAAAAGTTAAGATAAATTCACAAAAACACCGAAGCGTATTATAAAAAGTCGCTTAAATTAAGTGAATGATTTACTAACAGGGGGAGAGGGGGAAAGATATCTTCTTATCGTTTTTTATTTCAAACTCTTTTTCAACAAAAGTTAGTCAATTTTTAAAAAAAGTTTATTTCGATGGAACGGAATGAATAAAAAAGCAGACAAGCCGATGATAATAACAACAATCGAACTCTGTCTAAGCTCAGTACAAATGGAATACTTCGGTTGCTTTCGGCACTGAAGAGGTTTGAGACACATCTTAATTTGTGCGCTCTACACCAAGTACACATTAAAGATACAAAAACCCGAAAGTGAATGAATTCTTCAATCTTTTCCACTTTCACGTCGGCTTTGTGTTGATATCGCATTTCTTACATTAACTCCTATTACGAGATGATATTCTAAATAATTAACTTTTTCTTCATTTATATCAATTTTGGAAATGAATTTGAAAATGGGAGGTAAAAAGAAAGGCAGAGGTGCAAAGCAAAAATCAGACTTTAAAGCTGGATGAAAGGGTAAGAAAGCACTAATAAGTTCCCTTAATTCGCACTTCTATTTATTTTGTAAAGTTTTAAATAAAAAAATAATTGTTAGCAGTAAGGGAACTAGTCGGCCACGGACTCGTTATTAACTACCCTATATCACCCTACAGTTGTTTAAAATATGGCGTTTTATGGGAAGCGATCGAAAAATTGCCCCAATCCGAACCCTATCGTTCCTCTTTGGGCCAAAGATCTTTCAATATACCAAATTTCATCAAAATATCTCAATCTATATGCTAAACACAAGGAAACAAGATGGATAGAAGGGCAGACAAGCTTAGATCAATGCGAAATGTGATTCTGAATCGATCAGTATAATAACATGTGATTTTCTCTCAATTCTATATGGGTGATGCTTACATCCGAAAATTTAATAAACTCCTGCCACATAATTGCCATTGATTGCAGCCATTCAAATAATACGCTTGTAAATCATATTTTACCTTCGTGTGCCGTTGTTCCAGCTTTATCTTCGCCATTGAAATCGCAGCAAGGAGTAGATTTAGAATTTTTTTTTTGTTTTTTTCTTTTTTTGACATAGCCAATAAGGACAACATTGTTCTGGCCAATAGAGCTTACAGCCATGCAGGCATTTTGTTGTGTGTGTGTGTAACACAATTCATAGGAGGATCTTTAAATTCTTTTTATACCCTACACCACAAAATGAGTTCACATAGACTAACCTTTGAGTAGACTGGTTCCGAATCGCTTTCTGGATCGATTTAAGCTTGTCTGTCCGCCATGGTTCCATCTATTCACCCTACGGGTCAGAATTTTTGAAATGTTTTGATAAACTTTGGTACTGCGCCGTCTTTTGGTCGATGAACAAACATTATTGAAAATGCTTCTAATCGGTTCACTTTTTCGACCATCTGCCACAAAACGCCTTATTTCGAACAGCCTTCATATGAATAGTTGTGGGGTAGGAGCAGCGATTCACTATAGTCCTTTCACTTGTTTTTAATTGGTTTTAATTTATTTTGGGATTACTTTTAGCCATTCATTTAGAATTTTAAAAATTTAGTTATGCTATCAAAGACTCGTACACCGATTAATTATTCATTCCCTTGACTAAGTAACGAAAAAACATTTTGTTCCCCAAAATCAAAGTTCTTGTATAATTCTTGCAAAAGTGATACAAATCATCCCTAAGTCTCCTTAATATTAACGTTATGGTTGCGGAAATCTTTAGCGGCACTAACAATAGGAACAATCAGTAAATTCGCTTCTTCCCAATCGGTAAACTCTGACGCATACTTTAAATACGAACAACAAAATTGTGTTCGTAAATGATGTGAAAAGAAAGAATTGAAAGATTAGCACCTACGCTTTCTTACACGGTTGCTGTTCCTTCTCTCTCCCTCTCCTTTTCTCCTCCCTCTTTATTTCTCCCTTTCTTTCTTTCTTTCTCTCTTTCCTTCTTTCTCTATTTCCTTCTCCCTAACACTGCATGACATTACAAGTGTTTTGAACTTGTTTAAAATATCGATTTGTACTCCTAACTTGAAAACGTGATCTTCCTTACATGTTGCGAGTGAAATGGACACGTTACTGATCCATATGAATACTAGACTATGGAATAATTTGCAATACATTTTCGAATGAAAGGTATAATGACAAAAAATAAAGAAAATTCTTAATCGAAACATTGCCATCAGGAGAGATAGAAGAGGGGAAAGAAGATAAGGAACAGTCTTTTTCAAAAGCACATTTCATCATGACATTGCGAAGGCTGTCAAAGTTGTATATGGAATTTTTTTGATAAGCATGAGATTTGTACTTAAGTGAACTGCGGGCGTTCATGTAAACCAAAGATCTGAAATTTGAGAGAGATATGTATTAAAATCTTCATGTCAGTCACGCATGTACATTGCTTAAAATCGGATTACCATCTGAAGTTCACCGTTAACAGCACACTTATACGTTTATTTGATGTCGCGGGCATTAAAGAGTTTCCTTTCAGTTTCCTCTTGGCTAACAACGCATCTCCCTAATTACGAAAAGTTGTAAATCTTTCCTTATAAAGCATAATTTCGAACGGTCTTTAAAAAACCTGAAGATAAAACGAAGCGAATGCATTGAATGGCAACACGTTTTACTAGATAATTACTTTTTGAAATAAAATGGAAAATGTGAAGGAGAAAGAATGTAGAAATGATTTAAAACTTGAGAATTTAACGCACGTGAAAGCATTTAAGCATATTTAACGCCACCACATGCAATCTTTAACAGCACACGACGACACATGCAAGCACATTGCCGAAAAAAGAAAAAATATCACCAAAGAAATCATGAGAATCTTCTTAGCAATACTATCAGCAAAAAAAAAAACCAAAAAACAAAAACACAAAAAAGATAAAAGGTTGGTGACGGAAGGAGAGTGAACTGCAGCAGCCTTATAACCTTTAGAAGGGTTGTTGCCGAACGTTGAGGGTGACCGCTGTTTTTCCTCTTCTTTTTGACAAATGTTACATTTATTTAAAGTGTGCAGAAAAACAAGAGGAGAGAGATGAAGGAAGGTGTGTGCTTGCGTGTGTTTCATAATTGTTACTGTGGCTATGTGTAAGAATACATAAGCAATCAGGAATAAAGGGTAATGTCACCCTAGAGACCATTTACGTTTTACTTGAACGTTGGTCGTTGGTTAACATGTGAAGGATTTTTAAAGAGCCAATAAATCATTTCACAAAATATGCAGTTTCGTTTCGTTAGAACGATAATGTTAGCTTCTGAAATATGTCTTAAACAAAAAATCTGTGCAATTTTGGTTATGATTTCAAGTGGGCTTTTTTTCTTTTTTGCTACTTAATGACCAGTCTCTCATACAATGAATGCAATTTCTTCGTGCCATTCGTTATAAATGCATACATAGATACATACGTAGATATACATATATACATATAGATATCTACATATCTTTGCGTTCGTTTGCCTTAACAGCAACAATGGTCTTTTTTCTTATTATAGGTCACCAGACAGCCTCCGGTTTTTTGTACATAATTTTTTTCCGTTTTTTTTACTGCTGAGCAGCAAGTACTTGAAATTTTTGTTGTTATGTCTTTTTATTTATTTTTTTTTTTTATTTGAAATTTTATTGAAACAATTTTTTCGCTCTTTGTTTTCCTTTTTTGCCAAGTTACTTGTACTCCACTTCGTGTTAACTGCTATTGCAAGCATTGGTTTTTAGTTATTTCTTAGAAGAAAACCATATCCATAGTTACAATAGGAAACCATTTGCCTACCATTCACACATTTATGCTTGCGCTTAGGTGTGACGCTTAGATTTCAAGTCCACACGGCGAACAATAGCCATAAGTTACTATTTGTAAATTTTCTTCGTGCTTTCTACTTTTAAAAAACACTATGGTTTAGTTTTTTTTTTTACATGAATATTATTTCAATTACAGTGGTTTGCATGCAGATACATATACACTTACAAAGCAGTGTGCATAGAAAATATTCGAAAGAATCAGGTCAATGGTTTTTAGGAAAAGAGAGGAAGAATACAATGATATAAAACATATTGTTGAAAGAAATTTAACCGAGATCACCACAAATATTTCAAAGCACTTTCTAAAATCTTTTGTAATCGAAGAGAAAATGTAATTAATTTTTTTTTTTTTTTTTTTTTTTGAAACCGAATAATATATTTAACCGGAAATATGTTTCGCATTTGTCAATCACAAGCAGAGTATTGCTTCGGAGCACCTAACCGTTTTATGTCATACCCGAAAGGCGAGACAATTTTATTGGACACATATGGTGTAAAGTTAGTTAAGATCAAGCTTACATTGTTTTGCATAATTTCTCGCTCTTCTGCTAGTTCTGTCTTCAAAAAGTATAGTAACACTTTCCCATTTAAGCCGCAGGAGTGTATCTCTCCTTTATTCATCGATCGAAAAATGCCTTTTTTTGACGGAATGGAAAATTTGAGTAATCATATGGCATCACATTATCTTTTAACAACTAATCTCGCAATTAAATATCCTATATCATCTTAAAGTTGTTGCTGTAATGGTCGTTCAAAATAAGGCGTTATAAGGGAAATGATCGAAAAGGTGGACCGATTCGAAAGCCACATCACTGTAATGCATTTCATCGAAATATCGCAAAAACGCAGCCTTTCCTTTAAATACAACAAGACGGACGGACGGCCGGACACTCGAACAGAACTCTGTTAAGTTGTTCGAAACAAGGTGTAGTCGGATTTGGAAGCCTATTCCACCTATTTTAGAAAACGTAAGCTCTTTTTATGGACAGCTCGTAAATCTACACCGACCGAGCCAAAGAAATTCGAACCTTTCTTTCTAAACAACTGTTTTTTAGAAATTTTCTGAAATTTGATATGTTAAGAAAATGCTGCTATGATTATTATAGAAAACGTCGCCCATACTACCCTATATCACGTGAATCTGCATGAAAATACCTCTCGAACGATATAAAAGATTCAAAGTTTTTTATAATTTCTTGAGAAGTCGTATGTTAGGAAAAACCGACTGTGGAAGAGTAGTGAAATTTTTTTCTTTATCCGAACTGGTTAACAGAATTCTATTTGGGCGTTTACGGAGCTCTATTTCGCACTACTTGATTTGGTCACGGTAGCGAAGTAGACCTCCGCTTTTTCAATCTTATTTTTGAAGTTGTACAAAAGTGTGCATAACATGAAGACATGTTATGCTTATAGTATTTTGTCAGAAATTCTGTAAATGTTATGTTCTTACTACACTTTGATTTAAGTCCTCCCGGTACTTAGTTCAACCTAATTCTATTAATGGCTCAAGAGAACTCTGTTGAAATTTTTGGTATCTTGTCTTTTTTAGTTATATTTAAATATAACGTCACAGCCGTCTTTCCATACATATTTTTAGTGAAAGCTACTCACTCCTAGCACTAGATTTGAAAAATTTATGCAAATTTCTTTAAACGCATATGAACCTAATGTTCTCATAAATTTGTTCACTTTACGCTCTTGAATAATAATTGTTTTTGTATTTTTTAAATATTTTTATTTCATTCGTATCAATTTCCACATCCTTAACTAGTTCTTCTTCTCTGTATTTACCTTCCGATAAACAAACTTTGCTTACTTTCTTCACGCCTTTGGCTTGTATTATACACAGCATTTAACGAAGAAATTTGAGACTGCACAGAAAATATTATTATTATTATTATTATTATTATTATTATAAACATTATTTTTTTGTAACTATCGACGAACGCATAATCATTTGTTATGCTTGATTAAAGGAAAAAGTTGTTTACAGCAATTTCCTATGGTTTACCCAGAGATCATATTACGCTCATAAGTGGTCACTATATATGCAAAGACACAACTAAATAAATTAATAATTATCTTCCTTTTTTTTATTTTATTTTAAATTTCATGTTGATTTCTAGAGTGTTGTATTTGAACACAGCTCGCTTTCGTAGGGAGTTTCGAAGGAAACATTCCAGAATTAAAATTAATGATTTTCAAATGTATTGTGAATGCTTTCACTGTCAAATAAATTGAAGCGGAGCAAACAAAGTTTAGCTGGGAGCACAGCTTAATATCAACCAACACAGCTAATTATCAAGTGAACGAAATTGTGCCAAGTACGTTTACTTAGTTGTGTGTCACTTGTTTTGCAACAAAGTTTCAGCGATTTTTTTTAACACACAGGCTGCTAAGTTCGTTTATATTTCATTCAAAACTGAGAAGTGGCCATGAAATTGCCGCAACCTTTTTTACAATCATGACCGTTCCATGTTAAACAACACTTGAAAGAAAGGTTGACATTTTGGCAAATATCGATCCTAAAGGAAAACTTTTGTAAATAGTTTGCTTCTAGCTGATCGTCTCACCATCACACCACATTACACTACCACACACAGCTAAAGCAAACCCAGGCACTTTCCCTGCTTTACTATTTCGTTGCGTTACGTTTGATCAAATAGTATTAAAGCAACTAAACACGCTAAAGCAGATCAAGGCCCACAATTGAATACCGTACACGACCCTATAGCGATTTGTCAAACTAAAGAGTTTTATGGGAGGTAACGGACGTCCTTGAACCGAAACACTCCCAGCACCACATTTCATCGCAATATTCCAAAAATGCGGACTGTAAGTTGAATGCAAGGTTACAAGACGGACAGGCGGACGAACAAGCATAAATCGATTCAGAAGGTGATTCTTAATCACTGGATTCTCCCTGTCTGTTTTTCTCTTTTTTTTGCTTTCTTTCCGCGACTTTTTCATATTTGCTTTGCTACTCTTGTTTTAGCCCATGTTTTCTGTTTACATTTGGTATGTCTGCAGAAACTTGGTTTCATTTCCATAGTCATATGGAGTTGAAGCAATTGATTTGATTCTGTGCAGCACTTCATTCGTGCTATGAATTCTATGTACAGCGTTATTACAGTTACAGTGGGGAGGTAACACAATAAAAAAAAAAAAGATGAAAAGTCTCTCTCAATTGTAGCTTAAATACCATCAGGTTCACCGAAAATCAATCAAGTCACGATCAAGTTGCATATAAGCTTACAATCTCTACTGGTAACTACTGGCGACCACTCAGACTCGGAGCAAACTGATGTTATAATTGGGTTAGGATATTTATGTTCAACCGATAAGAAAAACACATTCTTGCGAACAGGAATTCACTCCATTAGCACATATTACAAATTGATTACGCATATCAATCATTACTAATACACTAGCATATCACTCAATAAGCTCATAGGATGCCGTATAGATGTTGCCAACATTGAGTCCATACGTTTTGAGAGTAGCCAAAACGAATATGTCAAAATTTCATGATATGCAGTTGTTTTTGTAAAACAAGGGAAAGATTCGAATTTCACGTGTAGCGTTACTAAAACAATGGTAACTCATAAACTAATGATCGGGATGTTAGGAAATTTTGATGCATTTTGTTTGATGTAAAAATGATATGGATTCGTCAATACTCGTCCACATTCTTATGTCATCCTACGAGCTTGTTAAGCGGTGTGTTAAACGTGTAACCGTTTGGCATAGGCATATGAAGACATCGTTTATAATTTCTCGATTTCTGTAAAGTCGTTAAATCTTAAATTGTACATACATGTATATTATAACCGCTTTTGTAAATAATAATTACGTATCCTAAGCCCTATGGCTTTACATACAATTACAATAATAAAATCTGATCTGTTACAAACGCGACCCTTTCAAGGTCTCTTTCATAGCCTTGAAGTTATTATGTACAATCGATAATTAAAGATATGCTTAGTAATTTTAGGATTTGCCCTTTATAGAAGAGGAAAATGGTGGCGGAAAATCTGTTGTAATCGGATAATACCCCGTAAGTTTTTTAGATTTTAAAGTTTGGCAGTAATGTCTGTATCTCTTCTTCGATAGCTTCAGAATAATGCTAAAGTTGTGACATGTAAATCGGAAGTGTGTTTGCCTCGTCACTGTAAACCTATATTGTCGCATTGACACGCCTTTCTTGGAACACTTACATCAAACACTGAACACAAAATTTCTATTGTGTTGGCTTAACCTTTTTGGCGTTTAGAGAAAAATTTTTATTTCGAAAAGAAATTCTTCTGCCTTTTTGTCATAGTCGAAGAGAGAAACGAGTTTTCGTCACACGCGCACACTTGCTCCCTATAATAAAGCCAAGTCAGGGCTAGTTTTCATTAAAAAATAGTCCAGAGACGTCGATCAAAAAGGCTATGCAAGCTCATGCTGAGATCAAAGCTTGAATGTGCTTCGATCATGTGGTTTCCTTTCTCGAAGTTTTGTGTTGGTTCAATAGAGAATCATTTCAAAAACAAATTTTGCTTTTCTTACCCACGAAGATGGAGTGAAGTCCTTTAGTCTTTTTGCTACCTTATGTAAATAGGTTGCTAATTTTCGTCTTACCTTCGCTAGAGAAACGTACGTTTTCATCCTAAATGTTTCCTTCTTAGGTAACTTAATTGATGAACAGGCTTTATTAGGTGAGATGAACTTCAATGTTCTTGACCTTTCTTCTAGAAACTTTGTTTTGGTGACACTCAGCCAACGTTGATGTAATTATAATCCTTTCAAACCGGTTTCAAAAAATTCAAATATTCTATCTATGACTTAAATCCAAATATCGGATTCTTTAAATACAATCGAATCGAATCTCCCCGTACGTGTAGCTTGCCTACATTTTATATAAGTAGATTTTTGATGTTTAAAGGTTCGCATGATTCATTAATTGATCTAAATATCTTCACTATTAGCGATTGTCAAGCTTTCGCAGGCTTGCACCGATTTAGGTATTCACTTCTAACTCGGGCTGCGGTTGCACTTCTGTTCTAACAGAGCACATGCTTTCTTTTTTCTTATACTTCCTATCACCTATTTATTTATACATAGATGGTGTACTTATCAATTAGGCATAATTTTCAAAATACCCGATCAAGAAAGTCGAGACATTCCAGAGCCTTAAAGAGAGACATTCTTGTTTTATTGATGAGAAACGGCTTTATTGAACTTTGATCTTCTGCTCTTCTGGAGTTCTTAAAAAGTTAACAAACATCATTAGGCAACGGTTAATATCCGCTTCGCAGTGCTCGATTAAGCTATTGATTATATTCAGAGAAAAACTAAGCGAACCCACTATATAATCATCATGATGTCATTCTTATTGGATTTTGGTTAGACTGTCATTTGAAATACTATAGCGATTCAATTCTGTAACCAAAAGATGAACATTAAACCAACAATACGAATGAGCTGAAGTTCCGGTTAATGTTTTTTCTTCCATCGTAACGAAACTGTAAATGTGACCGAAAATCGCTTTTAAATGCTAAGCCAATTTTTTTCTTAAATTTTTTTTTAAAAAAACACCTTTTGTCTCTGAGCACTCAGGGAGCGATTGATGTTTTCCCTCTTTCCTCCTTTCATTGAAGAAAATTGAAAACTTCCTTTATTACTTCACAACTATTAACTATTAACCCTAACAGTACTTTCATGCCTAATTACATGTTATAGCTTTATGTGCGTATGTTTGTTTGTGTGTAAAAGAACGCTATTGTGTGCAAATGCGTATTCATGCTTGAGTGTTTGCATATCTATAGAAGATCACTGATATTTTATACTTTCTTCCTTTATTTCCTTTGTAAATTTATTTATTTAATTTTTTTTTTTTTGTGTTTGTCTTTGGCCACATAAATTCCATTTCGTTTACTTACCCTTAAGGGCTGCGACTATTTTTAATCCATTTAATCCATTGTCGGATAATAAAAATACCAACAACGAAAGCGACAAGCATAGCACCGATGAAGACGAAAAATATGTGAACGGCATTAGTGAAGTAGAAGAATAAGTCGAAATAGACATTCTGCCAAAGCGCGAACGCTGATGCTCTCCACTTTTGTTATTGTAATACTTTGATACGCCATACGTGTTTGTTAATGCATGTGCTGTTGTTTTTACTACTGCGGTATTAGCCGCGTCATGTTTTATACTATTGTCGTTGTTGTTAATTTCATGTTTATATTTATCCAAATGCATTAAGTTAAGCATTTTATGTTTGCTTTTGTATTTAGTTCTTCAAAACTAAATTTATTTATGGTACGGTATGTGCCGAAGCGTATGGTTTATGATATGCTCCTACGTATCATAGACTAATGGCTGTGTGTAACTGACTTGACGCCAAATATATAAAAAAAAAATTCTATTCACGATTTATATATCCATCCAATGCGATTTAATTCTCAAACTATTACTTAACAAATTTATGAATTTATGGAACTGTAGCATAAATCTATTTTAGGTTGTTTTCAACACGGTTTATTAATTGTAACGAATTTTTATGGCACGATCACATATATAGTTGCGTTTAATTAAACCTTCATATATTCCCGAGTTAACTTTCGCTCCTTGTTGTTTTTTCTCTGATAATTATTATTTTAAAAAAATACACTTTTTTACATTTCTGTGTTGTTTATGAAAATCTTTAAAAATATCTTAATCAAAATATCTTTATTGTAAGAATTTATCCCCAACAGCTAGGAATCAAACCGAACATACCGAGCATCATTTCCATGCTGCTAGCGTTATGAGCGAAGCGAGCGAATTCACATTCGTTTTACTACTAAAACCTCCTTTCGTTTGCATAGTTCGGTAAACATACAAGACTGGCTGCATAGTATCGACGTGCACACACACTCGCAAATCCCAAACGCACTATTCATTATGTACGCGTTTGTTAAGAGTTAACAAACACAACAAGCGTTTACTGAGAGAATGTATGTTTCAATTCCACAATGTTTATTTCTACGTATAAACGAATTTCTCTCACGCTCCATGAACTTTGAGAGAGAACTTCTTTCCCGTGCAGCACATGTTTGTTTACTGTAATTCTTGTGTTATGAACACTTATTAGAGTTAAATATTTGCAACAATGGTGCAAGTGCAGAAGCCGTTTTGAGAGACGACATAAATGTTTCAATTCAATTCTGTTACATTTTTTGTATGTGGAGTTTATTGCAATTGCACTCTTAGTAACCTGTTACAACTCTTACATAATCCATTACCCATCTTGGTTAAATTACGGAGAGATATGGAGATTTCTTTACTTTACATTCTTACAAAGTTTTCAATTTCTGCTAAATTTTAACACTTCAGCTAGAAAAGATCAACAAACAATAGTGAATAAATTTCATTCCTCTTTTTAAAATTTTAAAAACTTAACTCATTTTAGAGACTGAACGGCATAAAAATAGAGTGAGTTACTAAAAAAAACACAAACACACACTAAACACAGAAACTTTCAAATTATAGAATATGCAAAGTGCATAATTGAAAAAAAGAATAAATGCCAAGTTTTCGGTGCGCCTACACCTCAAACTTTAGAAGAAAAAATCAGGCAGCCCTTTTCATGGCAAAAACTTGTAGCACCTTCACTAAGTGGGCTACATATCTTCATAAAACCGTAGATCACTTCTCAGGTTATAACTTAGTTGATGACGCTTGGTTTGGCTTCGGGTCGACTATCTGGTACCCGCCGTATGTTCTTTTCTTTTATCAATCAATTTTTATTAATTTTGACGGCGTGTTGCTAATAAAACGGCGGAATATACTCTTTTAGAAGGACATACCTTGTTTCCAGTATAAATGTTTTCTTCAAAAACTCGTTTTGTGTTTTGCGGCCCTTGAAAAGGAAAAACGTGATTTACGTGTGGCATTGCGAGTGAGAGCGAACTTCCTTATTGCTCAGATTGTCCCGACCAACGGTGTTCGTGTTGTCCCACGTCATTATCAGTACGCTGCTCACAGAACACCAAGTCGAACGTGAGCATAAAGCCACAATTAATTTTTTTCAAACTAATTCAAGTTGTTTTCACTTAATCCATTCGATCTATACAATTTCTGCAAAAACACAACTTTTGGCCAAGTGTTTCGAATTATGACATTTATTCAATACCACAAGCTTCAGTTAGACGACTTTAATGCAATTCCTCTGCATTCGATATTTACTAAAAAGTTTTGCGGCCTCTGCCCTGTTACGCACTCAGCACAGGCAGAAAATGAAAAGATAAAATAAACTTAAAAAGTTCACATTGAAATTGGCCACAAATTCAGAGTTGCTGTAAGAAAAGTTACGCACAACATAATTTTAATGTCACTGACCTTAATCGTCATTGAGAAAAGTCACAAAGTCAGTGAAAGTTATTAAAAAAAATCTCGAAGCAAAAACAGCCCCATACATTATGTTTATAGAGAACATAATACAGGTATAATACATTCATGTATCCAGATATATATAATTATGGTCTTAAAAAAGGTTCCCAATAATACCCCACAAACATTTCACCCAGCGGTAAATTTTCTACAAAGTTATTTGTCAAAGAAAACTTCACCAGAATCAGACGCTTATTGAAAAATTTTAACAAACGTGAAAATGAAAGACAACAAAGAGCTGGACATGTCTTTAGGTATGTTTTAATGTTTTATTTTATTTATTTTGCTTATTTCATTAATAAATATTGCCAATTTCTTTAAATGAATACTTAAAAAAAGAATCCCGCCGATGAGCGTAGAAGAGTACGCAATACCCGCAATCGTCGCAGAATGAATCTCGCGGATGAGCCTAGAACCGGACGCATTACCCGCAATGACAAACGTTATCGGGTCATCTATATATGTTTGCCTACAAGTTAGATCTTTATTGTTATCAGCAGCGAGCCTAGTAGAATTATGTACATATGCACAGACGCACATATATATACGTCTGAAGACTTTCTATGAGAGTAGTTTCAATTGGTTCTTCATTATACTTGTTAAGGGTTTCAATCGAATATAGATATGCATTTTTTACGCAATATTGTCTGTCTGTCTTATCTTTCATACGTCTATGTTCATCTTTTTTTTTCTTGTAAACATTTGTTGAAATTTATAAATTTCTTTTTAACATTTAGAATTGAATCGTGTTCTCAACTAGTATAACGCAACGTTATTTATCAGCTGTTTCTTTCTAACTTACGGAAAACCAAAACGAATTAAACGATATCTGAGTATAAACAAATACAATCATTCACCTATACAATGATTACTGCTATTATTCCTTGCGCTGACGTAAAACTCATTTGATTGTTTGCAGAGATTACCTGTTTCAATTTTACAGTATTACTTTATAAAAAAAAATGTTATTCTTACACGCGTTAGTATATGTGGTGGATTCTGTTTTGTTTTCCAAATGGATATTTTTATGTTTATGGCATTGGTATTAAGAGCCGTAAATAGAATCAACAGTTTCACAAATTTGCAAAGAGAGATGAGAAAATGTGTTTCAATCTCATAACACAAATGATTGTCCCATTTCCTACGCATTTCCTACATGTGGTGGATTGTATTTTATATTGTGTGTATAGTTATTGCTATTTATTAACTAAATAAGAGGTGTTTTAACAAGTTTGAAGCAAATTTTTAAATTATCCGTGTTCGTATATGTGTGAAGTTGTTAGACTTAAATTCTGCGAAATTGAAAGGCAATCTTCTCTTAGTTGAAAGAGAAATAGAGAAAAGAAATTTTCATACTACGACCTACTAATGAAGAACACAAAAAAATTCTTCAAATCTTTCGTGGGCTGAAGCTGCGTATATTCGGACGAAATATATGCTAACGATGCCGCGAACTATTTTCTAACGGCTTGGACCGCAGTATTCCCACCAGAATAAAAAAAGGGCAGGGACTTCAAATGAATATAAGAAGACTGTTAATCTAAAGTAAGTGAATAAACTTCATACATGATAAAAGAAACCAAATATACTAACGCATCACAGGAATTCTTCTTTATCGACTTTGCACAGTTCTTATTTATTTTGCAATCTTTTGTTATCATGATGCAGAAAGCAAAATACCTAAAGCAAATGAAAAATGTATATTTTTATTACATAAAAGAAAAGAACAAAACGAATTGAAGATTTTATAAAATTCTTCTTGTCTAAAAAAACAACAAAATGAACTGAAGTAAAAAATGTAAGAAGGATTTAATCATCGTTATCGTGCGAACATATCGAAAGTGCAAAACTTTTTTTTACTTTAAGTGCATTGGCTGGTTGATCGGAAAAAATTACTTATCGAACTTTTAAATAGCTTTCATGAAGATTTATGTTGCTTTTAGATCAATATTGATAATTTCATTATAGACCATGGGTAGATCCCGCCTATGACAAAGTTAATTTATCCCATACTTTAGAATCATCGAAAACGCGAGAACATAAGGAAGACCTTGAATGAACTAATTCGCAATTTCGCGCTTATCTAAAACATTTCACATAGTTCTTGAGGCGTATTTTTCGTTGTGAAAAAGGGGAGAATATATCCTCTATATCTTTATCATTATATTGGTTTGCCATTATAATTCCTTTGGAACTTGTTTTTAGAATAGATTTTCGGACGACATAATCTCTCAAAATTGACCGGCCGACTGCTCGGCCGCAGACCGCCTCTTGACGCTTGCCCTGGTTTGAACTATTAATAATGACTCGTTCGATAAGAAAAATGGCACCGCTTACTGTGGCGTGGTAGTTAAGGTGGTTTTTCTAGAGCGGAAAAATTAATCTAATTCATTCGACTTATACTCTGCTTTCCCATTTTTAAAAAGCAATCTTTATAGTTTTTCTTCACCACGTTGAAAAAGCCAAATTTCCCTAAAAGTCTTTTAGACATTGATCCATTAAAGGACATTGTGCTCTGTGCTGATTCTCTTAATGGAGACTTACTTGCTTGCAAATTTTAATATTTACCCACACCCAGCTCGTTTGCAACACTTTCTTGTTTTTTTTTATTTGCTCAATTGTTCGGGAGCTTCTTTAAAATACTTGAGCTGGTTCTATAATAATATGACCAATCCTTGTTGTCTACTTCAATCTGTTTCATGCTCTGTAAAGTTGCAATGTCACCCACCAATTCACCGAATGCATCTAATTTATTTAATTCGTAAGACTATGGTTTTTTAGGACCATTCACGATGTGTGTACAACAACAAAAACTACAAGGGCGCTGCTTAGGAGACCAGATTTGTTGTTGTTTTCAAATTTTTCCAATCTCTCCTTAGATATTCATTTTTCGTATGAAGAAATTGATTTCCCCTTCGTGCCATGTTAATTTGTAGAGGACTGCTCCGATAAAGATCACGCAGGCCTATTTCCATAAAAAGACTACTAGCAGACGCCTGCTTGGTAAGGTGATATGATTATGTCACAGCTGTTCTGCTAACATTTTAAGTAAGCCCAAGTTTGTACATTATCCAGTTTTTTTCAATTTTCACCATAAGGAAATTTCCAAGCGTTTATGACAAGTTGCAGAAATCCAGAAAATATTTTGAATCAAAGGTTTTCAAGCCGTATTTTCGATGCGAAGAATAATTTTTGCTTGATTAGCTAGATCGGTAAAGAAAATTGGGAAGTTTTGGAGAACGTTAAAATTTCATTCCGTCCATGAGCAACTGTTGTGTGCGTCTAGCAAATTTAAGCAACATGGTCCATAACTTTCTGGGCTAAGATTCGATCCCTTACCTTAAATAATATAAGGCTACAAGTCGTGCCTAGCGGCCGTATTGTGGGGTTTTGAGCTGTCACCAATGATAAGAGAAAACAATGCGCTTTCAAGTCATCGCGTTTATGACTTTGTATCTAATTTGACATTGCGGAGTAGAAGTCGCGGTATAACTCTCTGCTAAGTCATAAAAAACACAAGCAAAAGAATGGCTTTTGACCAATGACATGTTTGTAATGCTGCTCAGAGCAAGGCTGTAAGTATCAACTTGTTATGGTTTGACCACCAGGAGCTTGTGACTCGATAGCTTTAATCTTTATTTCACTTTAAAGTTATTTGTTTTTCGAAACATATGACAGTCATCTACGCAAAATTGCAGATCGTAAAAGCAACGTTTTAAATGGAATCAGATCTGCATCTCAATTTTTATTGAAAAATGACTTCAGAACTTTGACGACCTCCGAACAACAAGTGCTTCTGGCAAAAAATTCAATGTTTGCTGAAAGAAAGGCAGCTAGGGTTAATTGGTGCCTCAGGTACCTCGGCTGAGGATATTCTTAAGTAGAATTTCCTATGAACATCGGCATACAGGATGTGATTACCAATGACTTGAAAGCTGCAATCGCGATTTTAAGGCTAACACTCATAAACGCTTCCGAGGTGCTAAAACTGCCAGCTAATTAAAATCAATGAAAAATTTTTCTCCCGGGTAAATAACAAAATCATTTTGATGCTAAATAAGTAAGTGTAGTACATGGCTCTTAAAGGCGATATACAAATGTTATTGAATTGTTGTTGTTGTTCTCGTCGATTTATGAGTTTCTTAAGCGAAACAATCTTTTCTTTCTTATTTCCATTCAATTCTCATATATTTTTCTTATCGTTTTTTCTAAATTAAATGGTGTGAAATGTTTCAAAAATCTTTTCTTTTCAATCTTTTGAAAATATTGCCGAGAGCAGAGAAAAACGGGGCAGTTATTTAAAAAAGAAAACAATGCAAGGAAACGCATTGTTTTTGTTTCATTTTCTTTCCTTTCAAGGATAAGGAGAAGAAAAACATATTGTATAGGGATTTCTACATAGAGAGCAGATGTTTACTTTTAATGGGCATCTTGTACGGCAGGTGTTAAAAGCAAGAGATCAAAATTATTTTTCTTTTTAAAATCTTCTTCTTCTTGCGTTTTTCGTCTCTTTTGTTGTCGCTTTTCGGATTTCTGTTAATTTATGTAAACGTAGATGAACATTTAATTTAATGTCCGCGTCCATGAGTGAGAAATAGAATTGATAGAACGGGAAGAAAAGAAAAATATTAAAATTCTTTTACTATAAAGTTGTGAAAATATTTTGAAAAATCTCAAATAAATTCACATCATGCGCGAACAAGAAGTCATCGCAAGCGATATTTGTCACTGGTGTGTTCAAGTTTATTGCAATTGATTTCAGTTGTGCAAGTACATGCTTGCATATATGCATAAAATTCTCAATTAAGACAATTAAAGTCTGTAATGTTTTCAAATGTCATCGTCCCGAATGCTTTAGCTTTTGTTAATTACTTGGTCTAGAAAATATGCATGTCTCTAGGCTCTCACTTAAATATTGTGAGAGTGATTTCCCATAAAATCATTTAGTATTCAGTTCGCATCACCATAAATAAACAGTCATCATCCAAAACCGCACATTTTCATGACAACATGATTCATTCTCATGCGACGACGACGACTGAACCCAATTTGCCGGCAAACAAGCATACAACAATTAATTGATAGTTTCTTTTTCTAAATTCAAGTTGATTTAAAAAGAAAAGAAAAATCATGTCTAACCGAAAATGGATTAGAAATAATTTAAAGCAATCAAGGAAACTATAGAAGAAGTGGTCACTCGATTGCTTAGAAAACATGAGATAACATTACTTTTCGTCCAAAGGTTAATTTATTGTTAAAGAGAAAAGTTCTCCAATTGGGGGTTACGTCCTATACACCATATCCCATGTATAAGATGATGCCCCATTATAGATCCATTTTGTTTTTTTCTCATTATAAATACGTTTAGGTGACCGTTGAATACTTCATATTGGTTGAAAGTTGTGGACAATGTTTCGCAATTGATACGTTTTTCAAGTTTTCTTCTTGTTTTTCGATAATTATCCCACCAACGCTCGTAAGCCGATATGGATAATAATATCTGTGGCCAATATTTTTGAATTTCAATTTTTTTTTTAAATACCATCAGTAAAGCAACGCTTATTAACGCTAGAAGTACCGAGTGCATACCGCTCTGACTTTTTTCAACTTTTCAGCTTCAAAGTGTTGACAGACAAGCGAACCTTTAAAATTTTCGTGGCAGCTCTCATTTACATGAAAACTCATCCAAATATACGTATTGTTACAAAGATGCCATTTTCCGCAATTTGGGTTTTCATGAAAATTAGTAGGTTTTCAAAAAAAATAAATTCTAAAGAAGAAGAAAACCAAATACACATTCTTGGCGCGTTACCTCCGTCATGCAGCTGGCGACTGGCGGCAAGATTACCAACAATTGAGAGAAATCTAGCGGAAAATGGATTGACAGGTTAGCGGATTAAAAATATCTCGTTGTATTTAGGGAACGGTAGAAGGGTATATGCGGAAGGCAAAGACCAGAGTCGAAAATGAGTTGAGTCAGTTCTAAGCGAGTCGAGTCAGTCGTAAGGACCCAAGTGTGACAAAAAAGAGTCGGGTCAACAGTTAGTTGAATTGCAACATTTAAACGGGCAAGACCAGAGCGACAATTAGGGCGTTGTAAATACAATAACGATACGAAGCTTGTCAAGAATTATAGAAGTATCAATTTTCTAATGTAGGGATGATGTAGGCATATCTGTCCGATTGGCAAAAATACCCACAGTCACAAATACTAAGATAAAGTCAGATTTACGGAAAGGTATGAATCGAGAGCACCTTAATTTTCACAAGCATGCAATATAAATTTCAAAAAAGGTTTTTCGCTGGTTACTTGTAAACCACTACAAACACCATATTAAAGATGTTCCACATATATTCCTGTAAAGCGTGAACGGATGTGATTTAAAATTTTCGGAGTTGTATTTTCTTATGCGGTCTCAATGTAACTTTTTTATATAAAATATTCGTCTTATAACACTTCAATGCCTTTTGTTACATTTTCTTTTATTTACTACCGTTTTAGTACAACTCTATTTTTATGGAAAGATAAAATAATGTTCTGGGCCTGTCAATGTAAGAATTTTTCGATTCGTTGAAATTTTAATTATGACTGAACTAAATGAAACGAATAGCATTATACATAATCCAAATTTCTCGAATAGTCGTCTCTTCATTGGTAATTTACCGCCATGCACGAAAGAAGAACTGGAAAGTATTTTTTACCGTACGGAAAAGTTTTTGGTTCATTGATGCGGAAAAATGTTGGTTTTGTGCAAATGAAATGTGCAGAGGATGCCAAAAAGGCAGCGTCATCTTTAAACAATAACTTATTTAAAGGTAATATTATTACAGTTCGTAAAGGCGCAACTCCCAGAAGCGGCGCTGGGCCGCCATTGCCTAAGCCAACTGAAAACTTTAATGATTGCGAAATACTTGCAATGGATACGAGAAACACGCAATATGCTGAAATGGTAGAGAAACGTTTGAAACTTTTACATTTAAAAGTGGACGTTTTGTTTCCGAATGCAGGCGTACCCTTAGGAAAAGTGCTTTCCACAGTAGCAGGAAGAGGCTGTTTATATGCCATACTTATAAATAAGCAGCATGAGAAGCACAAAAGCATTACTCTTAACATATTGCATGGGCAACAGTCTGAGCATCGTAACATGCCAATTGCCGATGCTATCAAATTAATTGAGGCAGATTTCCGAAAAACGCGTCGGGGTATATTAGCTAATAGCGATGCATCAAAAATGCGACCGCATCAGTCCACACCCGTTAAACCGGGAACACCCCGTAACCCTCTTCCAGAGGGGCGACATTACGATCCTATGCAGACTCTATTAAAACTGCTGGCAAACAATGCGCCATTAACCGTATCGCAATACGATCACATTATAAAATACTTACAAGAGCGTCGAGCATTGCAAATGAAAGTGGAACTGGGAGATGCCGGCGATGAAGCCGTTACAGCCGTTACGAATATGCCCGATCCGGAGATCGCATTGCAGAAAAAAATGATGGAAATATTAAGCAAGCCATCTATCACAGAAATTCATTACAATTTATTGTATCCTACATTGGAGGCTGTTAAAAAAGACGCGGGCATGTTAGAGCTACTTAAAGATGTAAAAGTCCAAAAAGCCTTAGATTCTCTGATGGACACTGATTTGGGATTAAAGGTAGAGAAATGGATGAACTTTTGAAAAGTTGTCTACACATCAATTTATATATATATATATATATATTCAATAAATGTAGATAAATAAAGAAAAGTTGTTAATGCTGTTTTTGTTGAATCAAGTTGGAAGGAGTTAAATACGCAATGTCTCCCCTTGTCATGAACAGAAGAAGAGGAGAAGTTTTTATTATAGAGAAAGACATCCACATGTCTATTCCTGACAAAAATTCATGCTTGCGAATAAACTAAGTTCCATAGAGTGGCTAAAATGAATGCAGGTGTGAGCTAGACGATGCGGTACTATGGAGGAAGCATCATTTAAAGCAGACGATAGCGTAGTTTCTGAGACTTTCTAACTATAAAAGTATTAAAATTCCATCATACCGTTTACGTTGTAATTGCCCGTAGATGCAACCAAGTCAGGGGAAACAGTAAGAAGCCGAAAAACAAGATGAATCATCTATACATATTTACACGAAATTCAGAAGAATTGTTTTGAATAATAAATTATGTTTTATTATTTAAAATTAAAATAAAGTCTTCCAAAAATTACAAAAACTGAGAAAAAATGCCAAATCATTTCGATCATTTTTAGAATAGTGCACGAACATAGTTAATAGAAAAATTCAAAAGGTAAGCAAGCATTCATTCATTTCTAATTTATACATATTTTTCGTCATTGTACAAACAAATGTCAGTCAGGAGAAGACAACACACCTTGAGTTTGTACCTGTCCTACGGTAACTAACTGCTTAGATAGATTTTTATGTGAATGTATATATATATATATATGTACACTCCTTTTTTCTTTACAAGCTATTATCAAAATATTTATATACATTAATATATACATATATACATATATATATACTCTATATTTATACATGTATATATATATATACGTGCATATTTGCATATAAAAGACGGCGTACACATCCGCATTAACATGTCAGCCTACTCAATTCAGTTTCGCTCTTTGCATGCATGTATATAGATAAAGAGCATGCGTAACATTTTCCCGCGAAACAACTAAAGGAAGGCAAGAAATTTGTTACACTTGCAGACTTTCTGAATTGCTGATAGACAAGCAGACAAGCAGACAAACCATCCTTATTTTTATAACCGTCATCAATGAACGGACGGTATATTAAATTGGTTGTGGCGTTCGCAACCAGCAGACTAAGTAATTGCCGAACTTTAGTTACTTAGTTCTAAATAGGCAAAGAAAAATGTCAACTCTTCATCTACCACTTTTTCTGTGTTGTGTTAGATGATCCCCGAAATTGTGGAAAGTTCAAAATTTCCACAAATGTTGAATACTGAAAAATGTGCTTGCAAGCATGGCCGATGAAGTAAAATTTAAATTAGACGAAAAACTCAATTGATCTCTTTTAAAAAACATTACAATCTTTATCAAATCTATCTTAGGTAGAGTACCAAGAATTCACTTAAAAAAGCTTAAAGAGGACTATATTGCTCGCTGTCATTACATAGCTGAAAACGGTGGTATGCATAAAAAAAAAAGAAACTGATGCATATGCACACAGCGAAAATTCTTTACACAATACGGTTTGTATTATAAATCGTTGGATAATGAACGGAGGAACGAACTTATCATTTGATTGAAGAGATACAGAAGAAGGCGTTAAAAAGTCATTTTCCTCTTGCTGTTGATGATTTTAGATACTCTTCTATCTAGTTTAAAAAACGCATTAGAGTAGAAACAAAATGTTCGAAAAAAGCAATCTTGGTGTGAACTGAGTTTTCTAATTATAAAGAAAACATATTTGAAAACTTTTGGTATATTTGTGTTGCGATCATTCAATATAAACTGCACTTGACTAAATAGGAGATCGGACCAAGGAATATTATTAAATCGATAAAGGCTTGGCCTGTCATGGCCAAGAATACCTTTATTATATCATTTTCCAAGCCCAGCTGTCTACGCCAGGTAAAGCTTCTTCTGCTGCTGGGGTGAGTTTACGATGCAGGAAATTTTAAGTGGAAGAAAGTTAAAATTTCGCTTATGTGCTTTCAGTTAACGGCGGCGGTAGTACGAGATGAAGAAAATTTTGATTTTGTTACTGAAGCGAGTGCACTGATGTCAGCGGACAACGGCATATGTTGCATTGACGAATTCGATAAAATGGATCCCCGCGACCAGGTAGCCATACATGAAGCTATGGAACAGCAGACATCTCTTCAGCTAAAGCGGGGATGAGAGCAGCACTAAATGCGCGTACTTCTATATTGGCAGCCGCTAATCCCATTAATGGACGTTATGATCGCTCCAAAAGCTAACAACAAAACATATAACTTTCAGCTCCCATTATGTCGCGTTTTGTACAATCTCTTCATCTGTGGGAGTGCCAGAGGTTGCAACACGTCCGCCATTACCGTAATTTGTTCTTGTTTTCGTTTTTACTACGTGTTCGCGCAGCAAATGCGAATAAAGTATATCGCCGATATAGAACATCGTACCCAAGTTCCAGACAAATACTTCGCTTTCAATGATTTTCGCATTATTTACACTGGTAGCGTTGCATCCAGGATTGCGCGTTATCTTTATATGACCGCCGCCAATAGTTTCGAAAAATTAGCTGTAGATTTCTACCTGCTTTTTGATCCTCATTTTTCCCACTTACTTAATTATATATATATGCACCCGATATTGAAGTTTTCTTCCTCTTACTTTTAAACTGGACAAAAGCTAGATCGACGATTCCAAATTTTCAATGGAACCTGCTATTACTTAATGCGACTGTTGTTTCATATCTAAATAAAGGAAAGAAGGAATATATATGTCGTTCAAGAGGTTTTTGTCACACATTTCTGGTTGTTGTAAATCCGGAATGTCATTACCTCCAATGGTAAATAAGGGTGGCACAAGCAATCTCATTTTGTCCCGCTGAACTTTTTGTCATTTTGCTTTCTTTTTGGGCTTGTTGCTGCTGCTTGCTTGCCTTTGATCGTGAAAGTGATTGATAGCAGATGTTAAGCAGAGGCCTTTAACCCCTGAATAGCTGCTTTCTAAAACGAAACGCAAAAGTTTTACCTGCTTAGAGATCATATCTAAGAGACGCAATAGGTTCTTATATTTGTTTACAGCGATAACTTTACCTGCGGGGAAAATGCTTTTCCATTGGAAGCTACGCAGCCTTGCCGTTAAGGTGTTAACACCCGCAAGAAAAAAAAGCCCACAGTTGGTCATGTGCTGGTTGCAGTCAACCAGCACTCTCGCAATCAATTCATTAAGTAAGATAGCGTCGTTTACTACTTTCATTAAAACCCGGACGAATCCACTTCTTCTCATTTCTATTGTCGATATTTTAGCGAAATCGCGGAAGGGATTCTTTCTGGAGAATTATGTACACATAATAATCCCAATTAAGCGGAAGTATATTTTGTAATAGCGCTTATATTTGAGCTGATAGTTACATAAGATGGATGGAAATTCAACAAAAATTTGCACCACCACCACGCGCTTCTACCACACTGCTGCTTCTACTCCACTTTCTCGTCGCGCATCCTTTAACATTATCTTTGTTATTATTGTTATTGTTAGTATGCCAAATTGGAACCTTTTTTACATATATCTTTGCAATGGATGATCACAAAATGCGAAAGACTTCATCTTCCGATATTACGGCAGAAACGAAAGCCATAGCCTTACAAGTTCGTCGAAGTCTTGCTAACATGCCTGCCAACTCTTGTCACCACTTTGAAATTTAAAATTGCTTAAACTCTTCATTTAGTTGGCTTTTTTTAAAAAATCACTTCAGTTTAAACATTTAATTTCCTTGTGCCACCCGAAATTCTCATTAATCAAACAGAAATATTTTTTCTTCTTAAATGGCATTCAGCCAGGAAAGAACAGGTGATCTACCGTGTCGTATTAGAAAAGGGTCAGTACGAAAGCAGAGCACACGGAATACGCCGCCTTAATCTTAATAAATTCTATAAATAAATATAATTCTACGCTTACAAATAAATATAAACATTTCGCAGCTTTTGCTAGGGCGAACATCAATAACCGAAGAGAGACAGCGTGTTTCTAAGTTATCAGCTGATCCCCGGGTTGTCATTTTGGGTAGTTCTTTGAATGCGCTTTCATAATACCATAATATCCCAAAGAATCTTGGCAAACGCAGTAATACCACCAGGTACCAAATTCCTTAAACGAAGTGAGCTGCGGGTTAAGAGTGCTTCAGATATAGAGACCACTCACAACATAATGGGGTGCTTTTTCTTTCAAGCCTTTAATGGTTAATAATTAAGGATTAAAACTTTTTTTTGAAAGAAAATTTGCTAAACTACAATTTTCTGTTAGAGTAGAAATATCGTTGATTATTAAAAGTTAATAAAGTTGGATTAACAAAAAGATTTGTAAACATTTTTAATGAAGTTTGAGTAAGAATTTTATTGAAAAAACTCTTTAAAGACATGTATACGGTTTAAAATTCTTTCAACTTTTCTTTTTTTGAATTTTGACTTCCTTTTATAAGCTTGATATTAATGGGTTTTTAAGAATTATTGTTACTCCGTGCATGCGAAACGATTTTGTAGCGACTTGAAGGTCAAATAAACACAACGTAAAAGAATTGTCGTTTTTGATATCAAATACAATATAAAATATATGACACAATTGCACTCAGTTAAGGAGAACCCCTTGTGATCTGTATCTTTCAACTACCACATAATAAAAAGAACGACAATGAAACAAACATACATATATAGCTATATTGGTCCATTCTGCACACAACAGCAGTCAGCAGAACCTGGCACTTGAGAACATCATTGAAAATCGTTTTTGATGAAACCACGGGGTGTCGTTTTAATCCACACTATATGCTCTTTGATACGGATGAAGGGATCATATGCATTATGATCATACATATTATGATGGCAATAATGACGGCGAAGAGGATAATGATGATGATGATGATGATAACTAAGCCCCATTGAAAACCTTTTGTATGAAATTGTTTCTTTTTGAAGTCTACCACGCTGATAAATTTAGTTTATACAAATCCATAAGCACGACTATAAATTTTGTTTCATTTCTATATATTTTCATTGTTGGCAGCGCACTATAGGAGTATGGTGAGTTTTTCATGGTTTTTGTAACATTAAGGTGCCGGGTTCAGAGATTATTGATGAATTGATTTATGAAAGTTGGACTCTGAAATGATTTAGTCATGTCTGTCTGTCCGTCCAATTACATATCCGCCAGGTAATGGAATATTTTTATAACATTCGTAGTACTCGAAAATTCGTAGTATTCCGCATATATAAAGCCATATATCGAGGATAAATTTTTAGCTTTATTTCACAGCCAAAGTTTATAAATGGATCGGTTGTGTCTAGAACTACAATCCGGATAGAAGAGTTTTGAGGGTATCGTGATAATTTGAAACATTTCCTATATTTTTTTAAGACAAACTCTAGACACTAGTCTCTGGTAGAAACGCTTGTCAGAACCGTGCTGCAAGTAAATCTCTCTTTGTCGATCTTTAGTTATGTCCATAATTAAGAAGGAGCATCATATCCGAGAAGGAGCATTCATTCGCTAAAAGGGAAGGCAGCGCTCTTACTTGGTTCTTTTGTCTCTTTGAGTTCTACTCGATTCTATTAGAGCTTAGTCAAATATAAAGGCGATATCTGACACTTTGTTTACTGATTTCATGTTAACCTTAATCATTCAACACTTGTTGCTTGCATAACAACTTAAACATAGATAAGGTTGTCAATGAAAGCGTGTGCGCGCGTATCTCTTGCCCACATTTGTATTTATATGAAAGCAAGTTTATTTGTTTACGTAAAATGGAATCAATACTCTTAATTCGATATCTTAAGAAAATCCTATAAATTATACAAAAACTACTTTTCATTCAACATATTAATCAATAAGTTCGTAGGATTGCACTAAACCAACTGTAATTTGTAAACTGGGTCGGAATGTCATGAAAGCAGAATGTTTGAAAGCTGGTGCTATCTAGAAACCGTCTATATGACATCTTACGAACTTATTGACTATCAATAAGTGTATGGCGTTTTTCAGTTTTTGTCGGAACCAGCTTAGAATTAAAATGCAGGTTAATTACTTTCAGTTTAGTCTCTTACTTTGAAACTCAGAATTACAACTCAGGTTAATTTCTCTTTTAGACACAAGCTAGGTAACTCGAATTGTAAAAGTTATGAGCTATAGAAAAGTTTGGTATTCTCGAAAGTTTTCAATTTATATCGGGTTTGCATTACGAGAATTTCTAAAATTAACAGCATTTACATTAGCAAGTGTAAGGCCTCTAACACAACAACGAGCTTGTGGCTTTGGAGCTCTCGCTTTTTACTTAAATCTACTTATGGCGTATAAAATTTACATGCATACTATGTATATATGTAGTACCACGTGTTACGAAAATTACATCTTTGCTAAAATGAATGAATCTCTCCAAACTTCATCACCAAAAAAGTTATCAAAATGTTGGGAACGTAATAAAGGCCACGTTTAGCCGGTAGGTGATTCGGTAAAGACACACTACGCAACTTTGGCGTATACGATACAAATTTCACATAAAAATGTGTTGTTGCGTCAAGGCTAGAATTTTTTGATATTACACCTAATTTCCTCTTTTATTAGCTAAATGGAAAAATAATATATTGGTTTCAGTCCTAAAAGAGCAAGCGACAATCGCAATAAACAATATTAAAATATTCTTCTTCGAGTTGACTTAAAAATTGATTTTGTGCCAACATATTTTAATGCGTTAAATATATTATAAAAATGAATTATACTTGAAAGAACCAAAGTGAATTGCAAAAAAAAAAAAAAAAAAATACGTTACATCTTCACTCTATACGTAATTCGGTGAATCTCATTCATATATGCCTATAATCGACACAATCCAACTGAATTGAGAAAAATACAAAGCGAACTTACAATGCATGGAGACATAAAAAAAAACAATAGTTGTAAGCGAAGTATAGTAATATCAGAAAAGTACATACAAAAATAAATGTCATGTATTCTTCTAAATGTAATATCGAAAAAGTAACAGTTATTAGATTAAATATCGAGCTTAAGTTATGATCACAATTGACCTTTGAAAGCACATTCTCAAAATTCAAAGAAAAAAAGTGTCCAAAAGATTTCATTTTATCCCTTTAATATTCGATCAGAGTACTTGCAAGAAATATTTCGGAAAAATTCATAAATCAACTAAGATCGATAAGTAGAACTGAAAGCAAGCAGTAATGCATTAATTTCAAACATTAATTTATTTGTAGTGTTAAACGATATTTTTAGGAGTGGAATTTTTATCAACTTTTTTCATCGTATACATCGTCTTTGCATTTGAAGAAAGGTCGGATGGCCGGCAAAAGATATGTTCTTCACTAATAGCATAAAAGCAAGTTAAAAAAAAAGAAAAGAAAAGAAAAGAAAAACAATCCATAGGAGACCGCATTGGAGCACAATCAGGTGCTTTAATAAAACAGAAATATTTCATTGTGTTGCTTATACGGACTTCATCGTGCATTTCTTCATCAAGCGACTCATAATAAAAATTTTAAATTTACTTATCATTGATAACTAAAACCTTTTTTCTTTTTTTTGAACGTGTGTTGAAAACAAGACGTACTTGATATTTAAGGTACCGCTGAAAACAAAAACACCAATAAGCAAGTACAGGTAGGTAATGTTTTGTAAGAGGGAAGGTCCTTCCATCCATCCATTCATCTAACCATCCATCTAATGTAAATGAAATGCCGCTCACGTTTGTAGTTAATATTGCGTTATTAATCTCACTTTCATGTTCGAGATATAACTCTAAAATCAAACAAAAAAAAAAAAGAAAATACTAACACGAAAGGTAAAAATAAAAAGAACAAAAAGGAATTGTATGCGGCTTGGCTTGAACGCTTCAATGCCTTTTACAATCTATATTGCAAGCAGCACCTGCACAATTGTGCAATACCTGCACAATAGCCTACTCTTCTATAATAATCGGGATATAACATATATGGAAGTACTACGCCCCAGACAAATAAGAAGATCATTGATATATATTGAATATAAGATGTATTGGACACAACATGGATATAATAAAACGAATAGTGTGACATACACATTACAACATATTCAAGGACATTCAAGGGTAATAATGTGAAAGAAATGCTTCAAAGTAGAGTGTCTGGAGACAGAGAAAATTTACTTTTCAGATATTTGAAATATGTAGACGAACTTATAAAGCAATTAAATGTAACCTGACAGCACCGATAAAAGGTTTGTTTAAGATTTTATGCGATATTCTAGACATGTTTCCAGATAGTAATCATGGTTAAGAAGCACATAGATGACTAGACTTCCTTGAGGTTATAGTTATGGCGATAATTAGTTGTTGTTGTTCTAGTTGAGAATAATTTTTTTTCAGTCTCTCAGTGCCTAACAGAAAAAAATGAGGAGCGAAAGAGGCCGCTCGGTTTTTGCCCGATTGGTAAGTGGTAGTGGTGGACGGTATACCTTTGCCAAGTGAGAGCTCGCTATAGCTACGATTCAACAGGCTCTTTCGGAGTGAGCTTTGAACATGCGAACACTGGCTTGGTAATCGTACTCTGTGCCATCTCAACCTAACTTAGCAAAACAGAAAGAACCAAACGAAACTTAAGAAAATCTTTTTTTGTAAACTAAACTTTATACGGTCAGCTGCAACTTTTTGTCTTAATATTTATGACTCTCAGTGTTGCGACAAGAGGGGATAGGTACGAAAAGTGACAAATGGGCTGACGGATATAAATCGATTCTTCGATCGGAAGATTCTTCATGTTCTTCATATAAAATAAATACTTTATCGGATCCAGAGATCCGATATGGTTTTCTGGTGTAGCATACTCCGAGTATTCGAAAATGTATCTGAAGTAATAAAGAAAATTGTTGCAAGTATTAACTGCAACGATTGATTTGGTATACAAATATATTTACCTAAATACCTACACATGTATATAGGCAGACAGGGAACTAAAAGATACTATTTAAAGAATAATGAAAGACTAACAATTTATTAGAAAATCTTTGTCACGTTGAAATTAAAAACCGTATATAAGAGGTAGCTGTCCATTAAACAATGAATGATTGCCGTCATTCAAAGACACATATGTGAAAAAATAAAAATTTCAGAAGCAATATTCATTTTAAGGGACTTGAGGACAAAATAATGAAAAAAGAAAGATTTTTAGAACACAATGACAAAAATCTATAGAAAAGAAATGCATTTTGAACAAAAGTCTTATTTGATTTACCTTAACATGGGATTAAAGGTGTAAAAATTTAACAAACAAAGCAAAGGTGAAAAGAGTGTACAGCTTAAGGAGAACTCTTATCCTAAAAAAGTAAAAAGATACACATTGGAGCGAGCCTCAGGTTGCTACTGCTTAAGGTAAACGTAATGAATGCCGGTTAGTTTCTACTCAATTATATTCCATTTTTTATGTACATATATAACTGCTATAGTTCATCCGTCTTTTAATATATTCGTATTCCGTGGAAATACTAAAAAGTTATCGCTTTTTCCTTTTTTTCTAGTTAGGGGTGTTTTCAATCTTTCATTGCGTTTCCGGTTTTTTCACTGTGTTACTTTTGTAACATATATGTAAAGGGTACGGAATGTAAAACAAAAATGAGGACAAGTCACGAAAAAGGTGCACTTCTCTGATCACTTTATTAAAAAAAAGAGCAGCCGAAGGGAGATAGATATACAAAGTAACGCAAACACACCGCTAAGTTGTGGTTAATGAAATTTTGTTTATGAACTCTAAACCACTGCTTCGAGCAATAGGTGGAATTAGAAGGTGAATCGTTCATACGATTGTACGTTACGCCACTTGTGATGCAAGGATGTATTAAGTTTGTGTGGATGTATGCAATACCCAGAGGAACATGAGATAGACCTGTATTATACCTAAACTTGTTTGACCGTCTGTCGGTCCTATTTCTTGTGTTCAACCTCCGCAATTTTAGAGACACCTTGATGAAAGTTTGGACACTGATATGCTTTGGCCGAAGGATGAATACCAGTGAAAATAGTTTTTCTTTGTCTGAATTTAAATGCGATACGAAATCGAGTAAATTAATTTACAGGTCAGTTCAGAAGATAGTCGATTACAATACTGGAAGCATTAAATTTAATGAGAAGAAGAGTTAATTTTAAATACAGTTTCGACTGCAAATCTACAAGCGGCCGTAAGGGTGGACGCATGGTTCTGAACGCTGTATGGCGTAAAGATTGCCGTCTTACTTGTTAACATCACACTACTGCGTTCTATTGTTAATTTTGTTGTGGAGATATCATTAATTTTGAATTTGTTTATGATACACATATGTACATTTATTCCCCGGTAACAATGTTTGTAGACATTTAAACTGCGGCATTAAGTAGTTTTTTCATTTACTTGCGAATGTGTTGTCGGTCAAATGATGGTAGGCAAGATATTCATCGCCTAAGACATTAAGTTGATTACGAATTTTTTCATAATACATTTGACTTTTGGGGAATGATCAGGAAAATCAGTTTACGAAATTAATAAGTGATTGTCAATGCGAGACAAATTGTTTAGTAAGAAAGTTATTGTAAAGTATTTTTGTGACTTTTCGTACAATTTTATCCGACTCCTTTCTATTATTTTAAATTGATGAAATGTGTAGGTTTCCGCAACCTACTCCTATTTCGATATAAAAAAACTAAGTTTGTTCAGCTATATATAAAAGGAAGAAGCGATTCAAAATCATTCGCAGAATAGATTTAAGCTTGTCTCTGCGCTCGTCTGTCTGTCTGTCCGATCATTTTATTTATCCCACAGTTGAAATATTTTAGCGAAATTTGATGCGTTGACGTGTTTTGAATTAAGGATTAAAACTATCTGAAAAATTATTGAATCGGGTTATTTTTATGACCACTCCTGCATATAACGCTTTATTTGGAAAAAGTCATTGTATGGACTAAATGGCAATTTTCAAAAATTATCGAAAAAACCGCTGAGTAATAATATGCAACAATACTTTCCGTTACAGGATCCCCCGTCCTATCCCATTTAAGGATTGGCATGAAAAGAACGCCTTTATACGGCATCATTTTCCAATTTTATTTAGTTTATGATAAAGAACAGTAAAGCAGAATACCATGCTAGTCAAGAAAAGATCAATTTTGTTGAATTGGAATTACGCCGGTTCACATCTTCGGCTCCTCTTCTCATATAACAACTTCATGAAAACAGCTTTCGAAATAGCTACGAAAATACGTTGTAATATATGTTTTATTGACATTGATTCATATGACAAGTAAACTCAACACGCGTAGTAGGTCAAAACAAACAATCAGTTCTCTTCAACTCATTCGAACACAAAAAAGTAGAAGAATTCTATTAGACAAAGTGTTACAGCATGGTTAAAGGTCGGCTTTGCTCGACTATATAATATTCTTCCTTGTTTTGATTTGAAAGTCGGTGCTTATTATTTTCCTTGCAATCCATGTTAAAACAATTTTTATAAGCTAATCTGCTTTGGGAAGTAATTGCATCTTACGCTCAACTTAGGAATTAGGTTGATTTGCCACATTGTCTACTTTGCCTAACATTTATTTGAGACAGTGTTGTCCTATTGCAAACTTGAACAAATACTTGTTCAGGTGGTAATATTTATAATAAGAACGTCTTTGGTCGTCGCTAAAGGGAGGGCAAAACTTACAGATTTCCATACCGGCCGGGAATCCACCTACTAGACTGCGGCCATCACCTCCCTTACCTCTTTCTCTCTCCTAATTTTTTTCTGATCGTCACCGCATTACACAAATAGGCGACATCTTCCGAGTAATTGGTCATTCAAAAAAAAAAAATCTTTCCAATCAACTGACTTATAGTGGAGCGAACTATCGAGAGAAAAAAATTGAAACTCTTATTGCTTTCATTGTTTGCCGAAAAATGATTTTGAAAACTTTATAGCGAAACACTTGCCACCACATTTCACGATCCAAAAAAAAAGAAGAAGATGATTTCGAAAAATGAAAAAACATTTTCTTCATAAAACCCGGAAAGAGTCTTTCTTTGCGTTGAATGATTTCAATTGTCACAAAAATTAGCGCTTAATACTTAAATTAATTACAGCACGAGTTGTGTGCGCAAGCATTAAAAAGCATTTATTTTTAGGTTTTTCTCTTGACATTCGTTGGTAGCTCTTAAATTCTGTTTGTTGCCTTATGGCTGCAACACACGGGTATATTAAATTTACAATTCTGCCAGTAATATATAGATATATATATATTTTTGATCAAAGTTTGCTTTCAGACGGATTTCCTAGTTTTCTATCTAGACGTAAGACGAAACCTGAACAATTAAGGCAGACTTTTTTTCCTTAGCTGATAAACCGAAGTAAAGAATAACTTGAGAGCATTTGAAAATAATTTATTTCCGAATCGAGTTGAAATTTGATAGAACTTTTCTCTTGCGTCCTTCATTCTATATTATGTAAATTACACAAAGCATTGACACTTTGGAGTAAGAGTCTTATACTTAATTATTTTGGATAATTTAATGGCTTTCAACTTAATTGCAGGGTGGTCAAGGTTTGCTTTCAAACGCCAATTACTTTATTCATGTATTTGCTGTCTGGTTTTTTTTTGTCTTAATGAGCAATCTTTGGAATAAAAAATTCAGAAGAATTTTCGCGAGCAAGTGAGACAGAAACCATTCATAAAAGTGTTTATTTATTTATATTTTTTCTCTTCTTTAATGTATTTGTGAACAAATTAATGTTTTTTGTTGTTAGTTGTGGATTGAGAAGACAGAGTACTTTGATTAATTTATGGGCCAGCTTAAATAAAAAGTCAACGCCTTTTTCTTCTTCTTGCGCAAAATATGTGTCATTGAAAGTTGTTGAATCATAATTTTCTTCGTTTTTTTTCTTAGTACTCTTGTTGTTAAGAATATACGGTAGTAAATTTAAAATCTATACAACAATAACTTTCTACCGCTGAAACGGTAAATGTAACACTAATATTATCAAGATGTAAAAAACAATCGTGCGAAAAGAGAAATATTAAAAAAAATACCCGATAACATGCAGAAAAGATTGTTCCTGAGGCGATTATTAGTTTGTTAAATATCTCATTGTGTACAGAGGAACGCTCTGTTTATATATATGCTTATATAGAAACCTAAGCAAAGGTGTATTATGTGTTTACAAGCAAAACAATATAACCTTTATTAAGATTCTTATTCGGGCCATAAACGTTAAATGCATGCATGCATGTACCAAATAATGTATGCTGAGTACGTTTTGAAGTGTGTTTTTTAAGATTTCCTGTGTTCTTTTTAATTTTCCCAAAAATGTTAAAATTCTCTTCGTTCTTGTACAAATATTAAAGTTACGTTGACATCATGTGCACTGGCGCCGAATCTTTATCTTATCAATGGCGTCACACAGCACTTATTGCTAAGAGCACAAAGAGTCCCCGCAGTAATGAAAAGCAGCAGAAATCTCTGAACAAGTTAGTTATTTGCCTGGGTAGATACAATACTTGAGCAGTTACGTCAGTGTAGTTAGGAGGTGCGTGTGCAGTTTTTTAAAATACTTCTTTAAATAAATACCACTTTTCCCTGAACACTTAGTGGCGCTGTTTGCAATATTCGATCGCAATTTTTTGAATGCACATATACATTCAGCCAAAAAAGTACCGGGAATTTATATATATTTAAAAATCGTGCTCAATTGATAGCACCATAAGTGCCTCTGGTCAAAAGATAAGTTGGGCGAGTATTGCGTAGCCTTAATAGGCGTTTGCAACCTGTGTGTATATATTCTTGATCAATATCAAGTTATCCACCGATCTAGGCATGGGTTTTCAGCCTTCTGAGCATTTGCTTGTCTGTCTGTGCTAGATATACCGGGATCGCCAGAATTAAGTTATCGGCTTCAAATTTAGCAAAACATGGAAAATTCCTGCACTCAGGTTACTGTTAATAATAAATGAAAACGGTCAAGGGGCGCGATAATACTAAACTGGGAGCATCTCTGTTTTTAAAACCAAAAACATTAGTATTTTGCTGTTTTCTTAGTGCGCATAACGATAAACACTTTCCCCTTATGTTCTATGGGTAATATTTAAAAAAGTGCTTTTGTGCTTTTTTTTTTTTGAATAAAGATGGTGTATATAAACGGCTTGGACTCACGCGGGTATTATAACTTCTCTTCTTGCCAAGATAAAGAGTGCGAATATAAGGCATTCGTCCGTAGGCCGATGTTATTTCCTTTTCTCGAAGCTGAAGTCAATCGGGGACAGGTTTATGCATCTCGATGTCGTTTAAGGTTGATCAAGCAAGCTCGGTAATTGTGGGCTGCCGAGTTCCCGCAACTAGTAGAGGGGTAGAGATACCGGACCTAAGTTCACGAAGGCAATTGAAAGAGCCGAACGATGCCATAAAGACAAATTCAAAGGTAAAATTTCAAAAGATCATGCAAAACGCGAAAACAAATACTTTGATAGCTGCAGTAAGCTTTGGTATAATTTTGCTTAAAATGAAATCTATCAGCTTAATCCGCTGATAAGAGATATTTCACTTGTTCATTCCTGGCACTTATTTGACAAAATGTTCCTTCTTAAGAGTATACCTTTACTAGTTGCATAAATATGAATATGTGTGTCAAGGGTCACTACAAAATGTACGAAAAGAACATAAATAAGTAAAATAAATTACTAAGTCGAAGATGAGAGAGATATTTACCAAGTGACTTACTTTTAGGGTAAGGAAATCATGTATTGTATGTTCGTATTTATTTAATGGCAGCTAACATTTTGACCAATAATTAATTTTTTTTGTTACTCTCGACCAAAATTAATGTTTCATATATGAAAGTGTAAGGAATTTCCTACGCCTCATTTATCCCTTCATACTCATCGTTGGGTTTAATTTAAAAATTGACTATCGTATTATCTACTTTCAGTATACTTATCTAATTATACTTATCTATTATCTAAGTACATAGGGCTGCCACAAGTTGTTTTTCAAATTTATATAATGAGCTTTGGTAAGTTTTTGACAATGTTGTGATTTCTTCTGCATAGCTTTTATCAACCAAAACTAAAGTAAATACCATTTTAAAACAAATCTCATTAGCAAGAAACGTTAGCATGACACACTGTTTCTTTTCTAATCACTAAGTACGACCTCTTTTCTTTGATTGCCTCAAGCAGTGTTAACGTTAAGCATGTAAAGGAAGCATCTGGTTACCTGGAGACAACTAAAAGCGCACCACATTTTGCCAGTAGTCTTCTCGACGGGTTACTGGTTTATCAGGTTTGACCAAGTATCCGCCTGAGTGGTCGAGTAGGTAAGAATCGCGACTACCAAGCGTCGAGTTCAGAACTCAATGTAGTAAAGTTTATTTTGGTTACAGTTATAGTGAGTGCTTAGTCGATAAAGGCGTACAGCTGCCTCCATATCTCTTCTTTTTTCCCCAAAAAGTTGCTCTTGACTGTCGCGGTTGCCGATAAATTTCAAAAAGAAATCCAGTGCATTGAGCTTCGGTTAAATGTTTTTACGAAATCAAAGATTTTTTATTTGATTTTTCAATTTTCTCAATTTTTTCTTTTCTGTGTAATCTTATGAGCTTGTGCCACGAGCCATCTTTGCTATGGCGTGTATTTACTCCTTTTCGCAGATACAACGTTAAACGTAAACAAATCGATATCTGTAATGCCTCGCCTTCTATAAGAGGCGGAAAAGGCGAAGAGCGAAATGTTCTTAATTTCGCGGCGCCTAATGACGAACGATGCCCAGTATTTAGGAAGACCCAACGTTTCTAAAGTTTCAGAAAAGCGCATCCGTCCGTCGTATAGACACAGTTCGTGTAGCTCTTGAAAGTTTTACTGTTCCATGATTTAGAGGTAATCAAGAAAACTTTTTGAAAGTGCCATGATACAGCGCGACTCCTGATATTTTATTTCGAACTTACCAGATAACATCGTAGTGAAGGTGACCTTGTGGACTTTTTCCTTAGGACAAACTGGAAGATTTTAATGTAATCAACAAAATCGCATATAAAAATAATAAAAACAAAAAAAGAAGATATCTATTCTTGCTGGGGCTAGTTTTACACCTATTAGTGAAAAGTGGAGTATATTGGATTTGTGGTTCTATTTGTAACGCGCTGAAATAACTACAGGAAACCCTATAGAGCGTATGTGATCTTGATTAGAACAAGATGTTGAGCCGATTTAACTTGGTCGGTTTGCTCGTCTGCTCATAATTGCCAGTTAGTCCAAGATCGCAAATGTTAAGATAAAAATTGAAACTTGTGAAATTCACGCTTTGCTGATGGCTATAAACAAACGATAGAATGGGTGTCATCCTTCTATAAATGTACGCACAACAAGTTATAATTTATAATCATAACATTATTTATGTTTATTTGAACGTAGATATGTAACACCTTTGAAGGGGACTATCTAAGACTTTGATAAAAAATTGGACCTGGTCGATCCCCAAACACTTCCGCAATAAAAAAAGAAAAGAAAAGAGATATCAATCTCCAAAAATGACGCGGACACATTTAACAAGTCACACTATCAAACTGTTTTGAAGTGGTTGATGTTAATGATTCAACAAAACGCGAGTATAACTTTCCCACTTGTTGTATATTTTTGATATATTATTCACTTAAAAATATGTAACAGAAATTTCTGTTTTCTCCAGAAGAGTGTTCTTATGGCAAAATCGTTTTTCTTTTTTTTTATTAATTCATTAAATCTCTTAGTGTTGAAAATTTTGGAGAATTTCTGCTTAAAAATCTGAATGAAACGCAAATGAGGCTTTTTTTAAACTTTTGTTAAATTATCACAGACTTCACAAAAACACGAAAACAATAAGGTGCGAATTATTTATGAAGACAACCTCGAACGATAACAACAGCAGCACAGCAATAAAACGAGAATGACGCGTTAATTAATGCGTTTCATTATATCAGTCAATATAAATCAATGTTGTAGACGGGATTAACGAATGCGAACATTATTGGCAGTTTGTTGTTTGAGCGGAAACGGATTAGAGTGTATAATGAGTAAGAACCAAAAATAATACTTTACATGTGTTTGCGGAGGCAGAAAATTTCTCAATCGTTTAAATTATCGAGAAAATACAAGAATTTAATCGGGGCTTAAAGCGAATTTCGCATGTTCAACACTTTAATCAGCAGTTTACTAATTGCAATGGATCGATCGGACCAATAACTTCACATTTCTAGATGATGAAATCAAATCTTTAACCTTTTTTAATGTTGTTGGGATATTAGCCTCCTAATTCGATTGATCGAAAATGCATAATCGATACATATGTGTTAAGTCGTACAATGCTGATGAATAGCACATACGCTGCGAAAATGTAAGAGGTGTAAAAGGAGAAGTAATACTTAACAAAAACACTGCAGTGGATCACGGCCCACCATTAAGTACCTTACACTACCTCAAAGAAGAGATTCGATCCGAACCATTTCAAAAGTACGGGCCAAAATAACTCCATCAAGATATTTCAAAATTGCGGCCTATGGGCTGAACGCAAGGAAACAAGAGGGACAGACGGATAGGATAATAGGTATAATTGGTATAATGGATCGTGTCGGACCATATTCATACTCAATGTTAGTATGAGTATCAGAAATTTTTGTTTAAAAAAATGGAGTTACGTTCAGTTTATGTTTGGCTGTCGGCTTGTGCTCTGATCAATTTGGTCCATGCGAAATACCAACCTGTGTGCAAGAACTTTCAATATTTCTACCAAATCTGAAATCGATAGTTGCAATTTTGCGACGAGGAGAATGTCAACACCACACAGACAGACAGACACGCAGATGAACAGATATGGCTTAATCAATTCAGAGTTTCGTGCTGATCAATTATATATATTCCTTATAGACAGAATGAGAACATTCCTCATTCTTCAGTGGTAGATATAATAAAAAAGTCGTTATGTAAGAAAGCAAGTCAGGCACACAAAGACACTAGGCGACCCCTGTCTCTTTTCTTTCCTTCATTTCTTCTTGACCATGAGCGTGTCACATAAGTAGGGAACATGGTCTGAGTGATTGGTCATATTAAAAAAAAGGAAAAGGAGAATAGAAAAAAAAATAAAAGCTAAAAATTATAGCTTCGTAAGGCTATCTTTGATATACTACAATAGACTAAAAATTGTTGGTTGCGCCGTATACAGATTTACTTCTCATAAGAATCTTTATAGAGGGAAGGAGCAGGAACTCAAAACGTGAATCTACCTGAATCAAATTTAGTGAAGTTTTTTCTTCTTCTGCAGGTCAGCAAATCAACAACAGACGACTCAATGTGCTGACTACAAAGAAGGTTTCCATGTTCCAAAGAATTTCATCAATTTTAGTCATGAGCTACCAAAAATTAGACCTCGTGAGAATTCTTAAGATGGTAAGGATAGGCTTTCGATAACGGCCTTCAAATTTATTGCAATACGTTAAAATCTTAGGTAATGTTTTTGTCCACCCTTTTGTTGGCAGAAAAAAAAAAAAATTGTTTATAGGAATGCTTCCCATCCAAGCTTTCCGCATTCAGTTCATATGCCCAAATGCAATTTTTTGGTGAATTAAAAAGGTAAGTGACACAGATTGCCACGTCCATCTCTGCATTGTTTAAAGCGAAATAAGACTCAAGCGAGCCTTTGCCTTGAAAAAATTGTAGTTGAACTAAAGTTTGTAACTATTTTACATGCCTTAGGAGAATGGATATTAAGAACTGCCCTTTCGAGTTCTACAGAGCGATCATTTTGTTCGAAAAGTCGCTTCGCTTTTCTTGTTGAAGAATCTTAACTTAATTTATATTGTTTAACATTGTTGAGTTATTAATTATAATTAATTACTGAATTACTAATTAAAATGTACTTATTCCTCGGCCTACTTCTTATTTTAATTTCTCGCTTATGCTTTGCAAAGGGTTTCAGAGGAAAACTCTTCTACCTCTGCCTATCAGTGACATAGTGACACATTTCTAAATCCGTTTCCAATGATGTAATTGTTGTAAGTGTATCAGGCTTAGCTGAGCTCTTTATTTTTCTAATTACAAGAAACATTACTTTAATGTTTGCTTACCCTTTAAGTTACAAAAATAAATTGAAAGGGCTCTGGATTGTAGAGTTTTTTATATTAATTCTTATCTCTGTTCATACGGCTATAATAAAGTAATAATAATAAATAAATGATTTCGACATTTCTTCTGGTCCTTCAGTCTACTTACGCAATTAATAGCTTAATCTTTTGTGTGCTCTCTTATCATCTGTTTTTTCTAAATTTTTTTAAAAATTTCACTCTCGTTAAACTCACACGATTCGTTGAAGAGTGCGTTTGATTTGTAACAGATACCTAAGAATACAAAATTCTTTCGACTTGAGTCGACCTTTGCAACGCCGATTAAAATAAGTAAATATCATTTATCATTTTGGTTCCATATATGGGGTGCGAGTAGATTAGCTATCGAACTTACTCTCGAAACTATGGCAAGCTGAATTTCGCTGAGCGAACGGAACTGCGGGTAAAGTCTGCTTCATTTTCTTTGTTTCCAACTTTGAACGAAAGGGAGTAAGCTTCGAGTCAAGTAAATAGAAAATGGAAATTCCGGTTAGGGCGACTATGGTAAAATGCCTACGATAAAGAACTACCCCCGCACTACATGAACTGCGGTAATGTTAAGATTTCTCTTGGACTAACTTGAAGTCATCTGTCTGATTTGGACCGAAAACACAAAGGAGCTCATCCGCTTAATAATTAAGGAAGATCGAGTTGTATGACATTAAGAATTAGGAAGGGATTATAAAAATAGATAGAAACAAAATGTTGATTCAAGAAAATCATCGTAATGTGAAACGAAGACATAGTATGTTGTAAATAACCCATGGGAACCTATAAAAGCGTTTCATAACGGGTTAATTAAATGGAGTGCGTCCCTATAAAAATACAGTACCAGTCAGTTCCCCAGTTTGTAGGGAAATGCATTTGGGAGAAGCTCCACGGGAAATTTTCTCTTTTACTCTTTAACTTTTGAGCGATTTTTGATTCCAGGATGGAATGGAAACTTATTTGCCCATATATAGATTTTATGTTCATGTTGAATGCATATCCCTTCCGGTTTTCAACACAGGCTTTAACGCTTCGCACGCCTTTAACGAACCTAATGCATTCGCTATGGTGGTTCAGTAGTATTCTTGCATTTCATGAACTGTGTAATCGTATTAACTTGCCCGCTTATCATCACTCGAGTCTCTTTCTCCCTATCCTTACCACAAATTAGAAGATATAATTCATGTGAATATACATACAATTCTCCAAATTAAGTTATGCTCGATCCTTGTGTCCGGCTTGCAAAACTGTAAAAAAACTTTTTTTTAGATTAGTACTTGTTGGTTTTGCCTTCATGACATCGTAGCATTAATAGAAGTAACTTCAGCGATGGCGCGAGAATTTCATCGTCCTAGATATGACGTAATTTATTTATTTATTTATTCCACTTATACAGAAACTCAACTAAAAGAAATGATAGTCGAGTTCAAACGACTCTTAAAGTAAATCTTAAATTAATTATTATTAAAACTTAGTATAAGTACAATAAAACAAATGAAAGGAAAAAAAAAGAAAAAAAGCATGTACACAATTAGCACAGAGCCACACCCACAACCGGTACAGGACCAAGTTGCAAATGAACCCCTCAGCCATCGCAAACATGCATAAGCTTGGCAACCGATAACAGTTAACAACAATTAATTTGCGAATCATAGTGACTTTTTAGGGTTAAGAGCTAGTTTACGTACGACATTGGCAAATGTCGTGTATTAGGCAATGTTGCTTTAATGGACTTTAAAGTGTCCGATAGTGGAAAAAGGTGATAGACGTCATTTAGGTTCTTGCAAACAACTCTGAGCGGGTTAAACAGCTCATAATTATATTTACAATGACTAACCTTAACCAAGGTAAAGTGCCTAGAGAAGCGGTTACGAACATTAAAACTTATTCTTAACCTTTTCATTTTTTTCACTACTACGTAATATCTGCAGTTTTTTCTTAATTCCCTTTACCTATTATAATCTAAGTGTTTCTTCTTTAGTGGTGAGGGTGATGTTCGCAAAGAGAACAATTATTACTTTTTATTGCAATCGTTTGCTGTTCCATTTTATGCGCGTGAAGATAAAAATGATATATAATTGTTTT
>CCAG010023816.1:0-131397 GCA_001077435.1 Glossina morsitans morsitans | reverse complement strand
ATAAAATAGTTTTCATGGAAAGTGAGCTATTATAGGACAAAAGCTGTTCATTTCTAATAATTTATGATGAAAATGAAGCACCAGAAAAATTCGATGTAGAATTTAAGTGTAGCAAATTTGGGCCACGTAAGTCTATCTTTAGGGCACCCCATCATAGAAGGTATCTAATGAATACGTCAGAAAAGCCTACTTTTCAACAATATATGATAAAGCTTGCTCCAGAATAGCAATTTGATATAGAGATTAAGTGTACCAAATTTGTGCTACGTAGGTATTTCTTCTTCTTCTTCTTAAAACCTGCACATGGCGAGAATGAATAATTTTCCAATTTTGGGATGAAAATTGCTCTATATTAGTAATTGGATATAGAAATTAAGTGCAGCAAATTTTGGACAACGTGGGTTTATCCTTTAGTCTTCATTTCAGATAAGGATCTAATAACAAGTAAGCCTTTCTTTAGTATTTTAAGATGTCATTAGGTGAAAAACAATAAAATCTTTGAAAAGAAAATTAATATTGCTAAATACACACACACAGTTCATGTTTTGGACCTCTTGCCCAATAATTTTTTCGTATTTCATCAGGCAACGTTTTGTATTAGGCGATGTAGGCTGATGTAAGGTATTTATTGGTTGGATTTCCCCGATTTCAGTATATTGGCTCGTTTTAAATAACCATTTGAATAAAGTGAAGACTTCATTAATGTTTTAAAAACAAAATCGTTAAGTTAAAAAACGAAATAATCCAACATTAAATAAATTCAATGAAAGTTAAATTAAAGTAAAATATAAAACAATCTATGATTTAATCTCCAGCTATAAACATTTTTAAACATGCCAGCTTTAAAGTAGGCAATGAAATGTATTTATTTTTATACTTGACGTTACTTACTATCAAACAAACTTAAATAATTGAAATACTTGAAGCCAGACAAGTTACCTTTCGAAAAGCATTGTGTGTGAAATAACCAACGCAACAAATATCTAACTATCTCCTTGATACGTTAGTTGAATATCATATAAAAATGGGATACATTAGTATGACATACAGACAATTACTTAGTTATTCAAATCACTTCAGTTAGAAAAATTTTACTTTATCGAATAGTTTATTATTTTATTTTTATTTAAAGTGTAAAAGAAGAGAATGAATGATGGAAATATTTGTGGTATTTTTTAAAACAAAAATAAGTATATATATACATATATATATATGTATGTATGAATAAATATATAAAATAAATGAGAATAAAAATGTCTGATTTGAGCAGAAACTGGATTTGTGGTTTTATTGTTTTTCCCTTTTTTTTTTTTTTCTTTTATTTATTTATCTTCTTTCCTCAATAGAAACCAATTTGTGTGGTTATGATACTGAAAATATAAGCCGCAATAAAAAAGTGAACAAAATGAAATAGTCAAGTTGTTGACAATAACGAATACATGTTAGCCGATTATTGACGTGATCAAATCATTCTTTTCAATTTATGATAACATGGAATGAAAGTGACGTCCATAAATAAAGTCAATCGCGTGAAAATTTAAATAATTAGCAAAATTCGCAAAATGACAAAAAGGCATATAAATGAACTAAGCGAGAATATAATGAAATGAGCTATTGTTTTGATGGCTTCTAAGGACCAAAGTCGCAGAACTTGTTTTGTTCCTAAACGTAGTTATAAGTTATTCCTATGTATTTGAAGTAGGATAAATATATTTTACTTTCCACTCATTTTCTTTTATAGGAAGCAGTTTCTTATTCTCTTATGATTCTTATAGGGATGCTGTAATAAGTAAGAACGGTATGGAATGGATATAGGGGACATACTTCCAATATGATCAACTAACTGATTGGCAACGAAAATTCTATTTCGAACCGAGGCATAGTGGAGAAGACGATTGCATATCGTCATCCTTCTGGATCGAACAGCCGACTAGGTCAAACTGCACCGTTCGATATAAAATCCGTTATCATTCGCTGGGATCGCACGCTATAAGTGCCGAATTAGGGATATTTTGAAAGAAGAAGGTCCGTTCCGTCCGATGGTCACTGACGATAGGTCATTTAAGTTAAGTATAGGCATTTAGGTTTTAATTTTTAGCCGCTAAGATCTTTCTTCATTATTGGAACTATGTATTTTAGTTAGTGCCATAAGTCAATTAATGAAAGGCAATTGAATTGTAACGTCAAGAGATATTAGAATTTTTATTCAGATGAGTGATATAAATAGCGAAGGTAAGGGCTTCGGGAGCAGCCGCTGATGCTACCCCGGCATTATTTCTTTTGAATTGCAAAATTATCCGAAACGAAGGAAAAATTCCACACTTCACAGATTTGTAACGATTTTTATTTATGGTCTCCTCAACTAATTTAGTGTCTTGGTTTGTCAAAAAGGAGCATAGTTGCACCTACCATGTAGAGCTACCGGTTTATGGTGTAACTGAAGAAAGAATCGCAGTCCTAACTACCTAACTGCCTTATATGCCTTCTGCTTTCGACATGTGGTTACCAAAAGCCGGTGTATCTGTTGAGAACTTATTTCAATAAGAAACGCTCGGTAGCGAAAAACTTAATATTTATCTCCCCGTATAAATGTCTTTTTTTTTGTTCTTTTACATTGTGCTTCGGTGAATGGCAAGCGAATCAACGCAAATGGGAAATAATTTTTTCAAAATTAATCACTTGCAACTCTCGTGTATATTTAACTAATGTAAGATCCTAATGATAAATGAAGAACACTTTTCGATGGTGATTTTGAGTTCATTATTCAAATTTTTCTTTCGTCATTAATTTTTTATGCTCGGTTTTTCGTGTTTTTTTTTTCCGGTTCATTAACTTGATAACTTTATTACACTGATACGTGATTTTTTCGTGTATTTCTTTTTTCATTTCCTCTCCTTGTCTTTTTACGGTGTGATAATAAATCATGTGCAATAAGTATTGTTTATGGCGACAATTACGTTGTAATGAGACACATTTAATTGTGTTGTTCACAAAAAAAAAAAAAAAATTCACATATAATTTAGAATAGACTCACGTATTATTGGTTTAATAAATTGCAAATAAATATGTCTAAGATAATCTAAGCGCTGTAATAACACTACCACGCTATAATATCTTCCTTAAGCCATTTTATGATTTAAGTATTTTCAGTTTATATTGCGGTAAATGTATATGTTACGTAAAGTTGCGGCTTTCGCAAATAGGTGATGCAAACGGAATCTATGACGGACATACGGACTTGAAATTGTGTTTTTTTTCGAATTTGGTCGTCTGTTAAGAACAATTGTTCGCAATACTGTCAAAGTCCAAGTAACAATGATGTGAACTAGGGGAACCGTTAAAGTCGACAATAAAACTTAAGATCCATTATGACAGTGTAAGGGGTGAGAGGGCGTTAGTTCCTGGCCGTATATTGTGGATAGGTTTAAACGAAACAGAGAATGCTACAAACTAGAACTGACGCCATCGACGTCGTTAGATCATGGTATCGTACTTATTCAATAGGTCGACTTTTTTCCTATATTTAATAATCGAATAGCAATCATAGTGTTATCGATAAGTGCAATTTTGTAATAGATTACTCTTTCCCTTTTGCAGAATGTGCTACCACCTCTCTATTTTCAATAGATATTATTTCTTCCAATTTATAGCGGTTACAAACGATGACTCATTGTCTGTTCAAATAGAGTTCCTTTCCTTGTAAAGATACCCAAGAGATGCTTATTTTGGTGCACAGTTAAAAAACTTTGGCTGGCTTTTGTCGTATGGAGCTCATATTATAGCTAAAAGTTACGAGTAGTGGCGGCTAATAAGTGATGATGTCTCGCATAAGCCATGCCTTGTATTTGTTCTAAAATTTTCCTATTTTCGTGGATCAAGAAACAACCTGGAATCTTAGTTGCGCCCCCAATATAACTAAATAGTATATAAATATATCTTCTCTATATTCCAATAAATTAAATGTAATTTTTTTGATTTTTCTAAGTTCTATTAGACAATAAAGTCGATATATTTTAAAGTCTTAAAGCACTGTCCGCTTTATTAAAAACTCTGCCGCACTTGGGATTTGTGTCCACGACATAACATTTTAATTTTCAGCAGATTGCTTACAAAGCATATAACGCTTCAAAAAGTGCAGTAGTGTGAATGAAGACCTTACGTTCCTCCTAGCCTAATATTTTCAATGCTGTTAAGGAAGGGTTAAAGAAGGACTATTAAAGTCACAATTAAATCGGGGTTAATTTCTATGGCTTGAAGTAAATATTTCAAAGCTGATTAGGCGGCGTTACAATGGCTATTCTGTCACTTAGGTCGACAACGTGACGGCATTTGCTGACCAAGAGACATCCTACCAAGGGATGTAAGGGAGAAGTACAAAGTATCGTGATGTACTTGCAATAAGTACACGGGCTATACAGTGATGTGACCCCATTTGCTGTACGCGGGAATATTTGTTATCATAGACAAGCAAAGTAGAACCATTGCGTAGAAGGTCTGCTTCAAAAAGTTCATACCCATAAAGTAGCTCCCTTGGTTGTCATTTTCTTCGCACGCCGTACGCTTTGTGCTATGCCTTGCAATTTATGAAAAATATGTCCAATAAATAAGGCTTATCTAAAATATCTTTCGAACTTAAACTTGCTTTTCTTATTTAAGCCTTTGTTTTTCTTACATTCTTTGATCCTTTATTTCATTTTTAGAAAAAAATTTGATTTTAATCCCTTAAAATGCTATATATGCCATCACAGCAGGTGAATTTTGTGCCCCATAAGGAAAAAAAAGGACTTCACTTAAACGCGTAATCCTTTTCTTTTTTCATATACCGTATATTTATTATAATTGAAACAAAAATTTTTCAAATCGTTTTCTTTCCATTCGTATAATAACAATATATATGCATATGTATACCTTTCACTGTGAAAACGAAAAATGAAATAAAAATTATATTCTTGTTTCTTAAATATACATAAAAACAATAAGAAAGAAAAGCATTTATATATGATAAAGGGAATTTTAAATTCACTTCACTGAAAGACTGACAGCATTTTTATTTAAATTGAAATTTAAACGAGTTTTGTCAGTAAAAACAGGTCTGTTAAAACCAAATAGTAAGTGGGAAGTGTCATTCTTGAGGTTGATGGGCTAACACATTACCAAAGTTTTTTATACCTTAAAGGACTTGTGGTGTAGCCTGTAATATGTAGATGCAATTATTTTTTTATTCTTTTGTCCTTTTATTATACCGATTCAATCAAAATTATTTTCTAAAATTGATTTAAGCTTAGCCGTCCGTCTGTCCATTTGTGTCTGATGCCAAAGTGTTTTTATATTCAATCTATAGGTTGCAATTTATGAGATATTTGGGCGACGGCGTAAGGATAAACCCTATTGAAGTTGGGTTGGATGGGACCATGCCTATGACCACCTTTCACATAAAACCTTACTCTACAAAAGTTGTTATGTGCAAAAAATCATTGAGTAGCAGTATTTTGATGTGCAAAATTTTGACCGGACGGCCAAGTGCTTCGAAGTTTCTCGGGTATAACCTTCCATAAGAAAAGTAAGTCTCCATGTCGCACCAAGGCCTAATATTTAATAGTTTATGACAAAAAGCTCTACACAATAAAAATTCGTCATAAAAATGAAATTTACTAAACTTGGACTTAGAAAATCTATTATCTATACTTCACCTTTTCTAGGAGTTTTCATTGAAAGCAAGCTTTTATGTGGCAACGAAGCTTGATTTTTAGTGCTTCACGAGCCAAGAAAATATTAAAATTAATAAGAGCTTGCATAAGAAAATGTAACTTGGAAAATTTGCACTCCTTAGGGATTGCTCCAATCTAATCTATTAATAAATCTATATCTTAATTTATAAGGTCGTACGAGTCATTATTTAAATAAATAAATAAATGCGTTTGCCTAGAACCATAGAAATCGTTACAATGACATTTTTGCATGTTGCAACCCTGAGAGAGTCATAAAGACAAAATATCTGGCTAGTTTCTCTAATACTACCTTCCATTAGCCGAAGGGCTCGAATAGGATAATTTGAGCAGAATAATATGTAGTTCGAAATGAGTAAAGAGAGAAGAGAAAAAGATATATAAGATATAAGAGAAGACAAAGGATATATATTAATAGATAGATACATAGATAGATAGATATATAGTTAGATAGATAGATACGTAGATAGAGAGTAACAGGGAGAGAAAGAGTGACAGAGATAGATAGATATATAGATAGAAAAATAGATTGATACATAGATAGATTGACAGAGATAGATAGATATATAGATAGAAAAATAGATTGACACATAGATAGATAGATAGATAGATAGATAGATAGATGAAGATGTGGTATACTTTTTGCTTTTGAAATTTATTTTTTTCATTTATCTCCAATGTTAAAAACTCGTAGAAATAGATTAATACATAAATAGCTGCACCTAAAATATTTCAGTAATGAAGAATAAGAAAAACTACGTCGTATATCACGTAAAAATAATTATTAGAATTTTTTTTAATTTATCTTCTGTAGCGGAATAAACTATCCGGTATTCAAAAAAGCAAATACTAACAAAAAAGGCCATTATGTGATATAATGACCTTATATATGTAGTAAAATATCATTAGTAGCCGGAAAATGATTATGTGTATGCAAGCGGTTGTGGTTGAATAACAAGCCGCAGACTTTAACGCGTAAGTTTTTTATGGCCGCACACAGGTTATATTAGATTTACCAAGGGAGTAACCACCTAATTGAATGTTAACTTTCGTTTCGGCATTAAGCCATTTTTGCGAAACAGCTGAATACAAAGGCGAAAGGTAAATTTTTCATACGTGCTTGTCCTCCAGATGTTTGCAAGGCGTTCAAGCACACTCCAAAGTCTTCTTAAGGTGGATATATTCTAGATTAGTGGAAATGACGATATCGATGAGAGATCTATTTATCAATCTGCTTTTTCAAATCATGATTACGATATCAAAACAAACTTGACCTGATATTATTTATATCGCCCTCCCCAGAACCAAAAAGACTGGTTATAGGGACCACGTTTCAGCGGAACACGAAGAAATGACAATTTTCTATTTTCTCTTACACATCGTAGTTGTAAAACTTGAAATTTACGGAAGAAAATTAAGTAACCCGATTCTCCAATCTTGTCTGAAAACCAAGATCGTAGGATTAAATAGCGAAGAACAATGAGCCATGCTGCAGTATTGCAAACGCTGTTTCGAAATAGTTCCCCTGAACTTAGTAGTTAGTAGGGTCCTGAAAAAAGTAATATCTACGAACATTAGCTAATCTTAGTGATAATTTATGTCATAATAGGAAGCCCCAAGAAAAGCCATTATCTGCAGAGTGCGAACAAAACCTATAAAAACGTGATTTGAAAAGAATACGATATGCGATGTTTACGATACTATATAGGTCCAGCACAGCGATTGAATAGATCTTCACTCTATTTTACAATTAATTATGATACGAACTTGATAATGACTATCGAAAACTTTGCTCTCAATATTCGGAATCCAACTTTTTTTCTACAAATATTAATAAATCTTCTAAGAAAAGAACTATTAGGATACATATCATTGTTCGGCAAGGGATATTAAGAGCGATGCAGTCAGAGGCGTATATCACTTCTTTTTAATTAGTTTCTACAGAATTGACGCAAATGCTTTCAAAAATTGTAAAAATAAAATTTACGGTATTTCGCCTACGATATAAGGCAGATGTATTAGATAAATGGGTCTCGGTTCTGTCTTACAATCGTATAGTATGCACAAACAAGTGTTTGGCTCAAGTCTTGTTTCTTGTTTTTTTTTTTTTTTGCATTTAAATATTCATTAACCAACAAGAAAGCCTTTAGTCGGTAAGACGACTTGATGTTTATAACGTTAATCTTCTTGGTACATGGTCGCCTTTTGTAACTTTTAAAGGATTTAATCATTTTAGTATACATCTAAGTATGTGTCTTGAAAATTATGTCTGCGCAACTGTTAACACTGGATATTTGCATAACGTTTACTGCCTTACGAACGTAAAACTTTATATTCTTATATAATAATTGAATTTTTATGATGGAAAGAATGTATTGCACAATAATTTTAAGTAAAACTTTCTTTTTATAACTTAAGAACAGTTACACAGTTAATGGACTTTATTTCGTTACTGAAATGTTTATGGTTTTCATATAAATAAGAGTTTATTTTATATAAAAAAAATTATTAAAAATTTTCTTCATAAAGTTAAACAGGATTCTCTTACAATTTGCAAGAGTCCGGGCCCGGTGTATGTTTCTCAATATTGAGTAAGTTCGATCGGGAAGAGTTAACTTTTCTACGGGATCAATCTAAAAGTTGGAGGGGGGGCAAGTATACCAGGTGTCGATATCGAGAAAATTCGAGTAGAGGGTCTACCACGATCGATAAGTCGCGTGTTTTTCATCCTATAGGATGAGAAATCTTTCGATTATAAAATTGCTCTCAAGTAACATCTGCAGATTGCAATTGAGTTTTGAGAACTATTTCTGATCTCTCATTATAATACTATATAAGATCAATTTGTAATATAATTGTGTGATTGTGTTTTATGGGTAACTGGTTGTGCGAGTTCAGCCCTATGTAAGTAGGGTTTTTGCCGTACTCTAGATAGAATTAACAGTGCACTTTATACCGAATTTGTAGTCTATGTCTATAGTAATCAAAATTAAGTAAGAACATTGTAGTTGGGCGAGATTGACTATTAGATACCCTACACCACTTTGTCTAATACAGTTACGCACTTGCTTTGGTAATAATACATGAAAGATTACACAATGAGTTCGTGCAAAAACATACTTTTCATGAAAGCCCACATATTGGAGGAAACTTTATATGCGTGGTATCTAAAAAATAAATCTACCTTATCCAAATTCAGTATTGCTTTCTACATCAGTTTACTATTATGAAGCGATTTTCACTATGAAATATTGTACCTCTTTCGTAGGAACGACTACGTGAAAGGAGGTTCAAAAAATTGCTCCAGCCGGTCTAAATTTTTCGTATCTATTTCAAATGTCGAAATACTATTACTTAGCCACGTTTGTCGAGAAATTTTGAGAATAGCAAATTTCTTTAAAATCGTGCGTTATATGCGAGTGGTCGAACAAGTGGATCGATCCAAACCATTTTGAAAAGCCTTTGTTATCGGGTTAAAGCACTGTCCGGTCTGTCTACTAAATTGCATCAAAATATCTCAAAAGTTGGGACCACAAATTTACATGGACAGACGGACGGATAGAAAGACTTAGGCATAAAAGAGGGAGAGTCCACTTTCAACGCTTCTGTGTGTTACATACGTTCGCATAAACTTAATGTGCCACGTATCACAAGTTGTGTAAGACATAAGCATGTGCTTTCACTAAAGAGAGGGCGACAGAAGCAGAGGCAATTTATTGATGATATAAAAAAAGTTATGTAAAGGAAACTAAAGTAAAACAGCGAAAAACTTGCCTTCATAAAAAAAGATTTTAATGATAAATTATATATATTGATAACAATTTATTCATGGAATTCCATTATATATATATATATATTTTTTTTTAATTAAAAATTATCTGTAATTTCTTTAAAGCAATTTTATAAGTTTTAATTTTAAAGACAAGTAAGGGCATGGTAGTCGAGCATTATAGTCAGGCCGACCATTAGATATTCTACACTAGTTTGCCTAGAACAGTTATTTCCTAAGTTCCAACAAGATATTTGAAAAATTTCGACTTGCAGGTTGTACACAAAAACAGATGGATAGACAGACAGACGGATAGACAAATTTAGATACATTACAATGATATGTCTATCTTAAGCCCTTCTGGATATTACATACAAAGTCTGGCTTGCTCGTCAAATGGCGACATATGTGATTCAAATTTCTCTACAAATTTTTGCAACATTGCTCGTTCCAAAAACAGGTAACAGAAAGAAGGACGGACAAACTAGCGTAGTTAAATCAATTATAGGACTTGCACTGATGTATACACGAATGTATATATGTATACATATATGTAACAGAAGGAAGGACTGACAAACTAACGTAGTTAAATTGATTTATGATTTACTTACTAGTCCGTCCAAGCAGGTGTTAACTGCTTTTGAAACGAATATTCTTGTACATGTATGTATGTATATATGTATGTATGTATATAAGTATAGATTATTTATCAATTCAACAAATTTAATTCGTGTTGGCGGGAGACTTAAAAACTCAAATTGGATTTTCTCGTCATATTACGAAAGTTTCGTTTGTTTTCTAAAGCGCCAATCATGCATTCTCATCAAAGGTTTTGGCATGTAGTGCCACTCTACTTTCCCGCTGCAATTCGGCAGCAGTGTTCACTCAGGAGTGGATGTGAAACAAACATCTATACAAACATCGGAAGTATCAAGCGAGGAGTAACGAAACTAGAGGTACAGCGTACTCATCTTAATCCTGATTGAAAACCAAGGCGTTTCACACTGTACACATATATTGCTACATGATCTCTGCTGTGTATTCATACTATACTTCATATATCATTATCCTTTCACATAACACATATATACATATATATATATTGGCAAAATCATTTCCATTTTCTTTTTCAGTCTTTTCGGCGCTGAATAATCTATTGAAATATTATCAATCACATCGGTCGTAATTGTATGCTTCTTAATGCAATTTTCCGATAAATTAATGAAACCAATTTACTTCCCTGCCTTGTAATACTTAAACACACAAACCTACTTAAGCTCGAAATGAAAGGAAAATCAATAAAATAAGAGACAATTAAGCGATAATCGTTGAATTTAAAATAACATTTATAGCATATGACAGGCATGTAAACTTGTGTATGTTTGTCTATTTAAATAAATACAAGCAAATGAATCGCCTGAGGGTTGAATAAATTTTTAATTGAAAGCAAAAACGTGTAAACATATTTCTCGAAGTACGTAAATATTGCTTACTATTAAGTTCTGGGATGCCCAAACTTCTGGCTTAACTGGGCCATTTTAATAATATATAAAATTGGATATTGGAATTTTGGACAATATATAAAATTGGATAGAACGAAAATAAGTAAGAAAATTAAATACGGTCGGGACCGAATATTCTACACCCATCACTGTTATCTTAAAAGAGACAAAAGAAGTAAAAGAACAAAAAATTCATGCTCTATAATCTTGAGTGGGCGCAATTGATTTCTTCTATATTCAAAGAAAAATCTTTTGTCGTGTAGGCATTTAGGCGTTGTAGGCGTGTACTTTGAAAAGTTTAGGTCAATTCCAAATTCTTTTGCAAATTTGTAGACGATATCTTCATTTTTGCTAACAGGAGAATATTTACCACAAATACTTCAAAGTTACGCAAACAGACACATGGACAGACGAATAGGTGGACATGTTTACGCGAATTCATATACATTATGGGATTTTTGAAGCTTGTTTCTGCGCGTTATAAAAGTGTTCAAAAAACAATTAAATTTTCATACACTATAATAGTGGGTAGGCGTGATCAACTTTTTCCATTTTTATGCACAAATCTTACAGCATTGCCCATAGATAATGCATTCAAATTTTCGTACATTTATTTGCTACAGTTTATGAACAATGAGCAAAAAACCAATTCTTCATTCCTTTTGAAAAACAGAGGTGTTCTCAGTTTACGTGCTACTGTGGGCGTTCTTCAACCGCTTTGCCACATTTTCAATACCAAACTGCATGCAAAAATTTTCAATGTTTCTTGCCAAATATGAAGTCGATAGCTTCATTTTTGTGACCAGGAGAATGTTTACAACAATCATTACACAGACGGACAGAGCGACATGCTTAAATCGATTTAGAAATTGATGCTAATCAAGAATATATATATACTTTGTGATACACTGCTGAACGAATCTCTTCCTTCAATACTCGGGCGCCATTAATAATCGTTGCTTGACCAGGCTCATTTTCGCAGAATCATTCTCCAATGATGGCTTCAAGCTAAAATCCGCAACCAAGTGTTACACCATGTGGATGCACTTGTTTTTCGAAAATCACGAACTTTTTGCCATACTTTCATTATTTTTGAAATATTGTTCGACAATAAAAAAGCTTTGCTCTCTCGTGTAATACTCTATTTTTATTAAGCCTTAACTGTCAGTTGTCCCACAGTGTTTTTTTTTTTTGGATTGCCAAGAGCTTTCCCGCGTAAATGGTGGAAAGTTTAAATCTTGGGACACCTTGCATGTAGCATTACATTTTGGGGGATTTCGTTACCGTGCCTCTGGCTTTTTCAAATTTTTTGCCAAGAAAATTTATTTAGTGAGGACCCTATTGGTAGATGACAATTATACTAAACGCTTTGCATTTATACTGGGGTCTAAAATAATGATCGGCTTAAAATTGCTTCTTAAAATCGCGCTTGCTTCTTCTTTATCTTCATTGTTATTTGCTTTTTATAATTTTGTTTATTGCAGTACATAGCTATGGGTTTACTCCACTACCCGTTCGACGGGCACAAATAAAGCTAGCGAAAGTATTCGATATGCATGATTTTACTTGCTATCCACATTAGAGGGGAAAGTGGAAACTTATCCGTCTTCTTCGTCGAAACCTTGGACAGATCTTAGGCGAAAAGTATTTCTGTCGACCGAAATTACCCCAATCCCGTGATCCGTCTTGACCCATTCGTTGCTGTCTTACTCTAACTTATGCCCAGCATCTCCGCTCGAACGAAAGTGGTGTGATCTCTGAATCAGGTATGGTTTGAGAACCTCAAAATACATTCTGTAAATTTTCTTTATAAAATTATTTGAGGAAACTACTTTTCAGACTCTGATCAATTTGTATTTGAAGCGATGGAAGAAGCTTTTGAATCTTAAATGAGTTCGACATTTATTCGATGTTTATCAGATATTGTTTCATCAGTTTCTACCTCAGAGTTGCCTTCGAGATTTAATTACCCTAGCAAAGGGGAGTCGTGAAGCGAGAGGGGTATTTTCGTGTAAGAACATAGGCCCGATATAGATTCCTCAAAAAGCGCTATATCAAATTTTTTTTCTCAAGCAAATGATCAAATAATAATATCCTTATGTACGTGGTGTGAGTGAAAAGGGATCTCGATTTTTTTGTGGTTGGGAACACTTCCTTTAACGAGTAAAAATACATTTTTTCTTTTCTTTCCGCTATATGGTATATACTGCAAGCTCAGCTGTTTCGTTAATACTATCCTCCTCATGATAAATCCTTTTGAAGCATTCCTTTTGCAATGGCTTTACTGTGAGTTGAACTTCTGGTTTTGAAAAGATGCTTTCAGTTTTATATTTAAGTCATATTCGAATGTGTTTGCGACATGCCTGCTTTAGATGGTTTTGTTGACAAAATTACAAGAACAGATTGAAAAGTTGTAGTTGTTGGTTTAGCTTGCTTCGTTGCTACAAATCATTAATTTTATTTAATTTATTGAGCAAAACAAATAAAGTCTTTAATTAATTATGTGTTTTATATAACATGCGATAGCAAGAGAAAGCGAGAATAAGTTTTGATATACGATTACAATATGAAGCGTAAAGCATTAATTAAAAAAGAAAAAAAATAGCAAAAAATGCGAGAAATATTAGGCGGGGGTAAAAAAGTATTGAGAGAAGTTAGTCGGTGTCATCTAGCAGCCAACATTAATTACACAGACGGCGGTTTAAAAGATTATACTTCAGTCTACAATTTTTATAAACATCGTTTTGTATTTCGTCAATTATGTCAAATATTGGTATGAAATTACGAATCGGGACACTTTTTTTATGAAAAATTTTAAAATTTTGAGCCTATAATTCAAGGGGAAGAGATAATTTATGAGCATAGCAAGAACTGAATCAATTTAGTTTATATTCGTATCTAACACACGAACGAACAATGACTTCGTAAGATGACATGCATACATTTATACATATATATACCTATATCTATGCATATATCTATTTGTTGTCCTACGAACTTCTTGATTGACGCGTTATTTTGTTGGCAGTGCACTGAAGCGTTAAAGAAAATTATAAGAGAAAGTTCTTTCGCTTACAGAGAAACTTATTGAGCTCGAAATTGCGATTTCAATGGGCGGACGAATAAATAGGAATGCCTGCAACTAACTAGCCATTCAACCTTATAAATTAGAATTTGTACATTTTACAGATATGATGGGTGAGCAGCGACACAAGCATTTGATAAATCCAGAACATTCGCTATGATAGGTAGAAAAATGTAATTAAAAAAATTTCTGAGATTTTGCAACGATTCAAACGCAACGATTAAAAGCGCGCATAATGTTTAAGAACATAGCACATTACACGATAAGTTCGTAGGATGACAGTTACGTAGAACTATTACTAGCAAAACCATATGATTTTTGGATAGCATTAACCTTGAAATCATTATTTTACAAGTTGTACTTGTTTTAATGAGACTGCTTACGAAATTTAGATATTTTCGATGTTTCAATAACACCAGTGTTGTGTCACTTTGTGAACTAAGACATTTTTACACATTTTGTTTAAAGATGGTTACTATCTAAAAATCACATAAGTTCATTAATTAAGTTACCATACATCTTGACGGCATCCTACGACCTTATTGGGTGGACTATTATGTATGCATCTAAAAGAAAAGATTAAATAGAATTCTAAAATAGAAAAGTGTAACACATTATTAATTTTTTTAATTTACATTGGTAGCTATATTTTTGTATATATACGCATGAGTATATATGCATTTGTATTCTTTCTCTCTTGTATTCTTCTTTTAAAAGATAATGCAATTTTGTAATGTCTCTCTAAGGCATACTTCGACTAATTAAATACGTTACCAATGCACTTATCTAGCTTTAAAGGAAATTCTATAGCGAAAAATTAAATTAAATTTTACTTTTTGCAAATAAAATTTAATGCTATTGTAGTGAATTCAGAATCGCACCTACAAATTACATATTTTTACACACATATCTATTGTTGGTTTTTACAAGAGAAACAAATAAAACATTTTTACCGTTTATTTATTTACTTTAAAACAAGTAAAAACCTTATAGTCGAGCATGGCTGGCCATTAAATAACCTACACCACCCTACAGTTACTCATAAAATAACTTTACAAAATAAATTCCTATATAGGATGTTGTCGCAGGAGTTGTTTCACTCGAACCACTGGCCAAAACGACCAGTGCAGTATCTTAAGTCCTTCTGATACGCCCAAATTTAATATATCCTTGTGCCACAAGCGCGTAACAACTAAAAATGTAATAGTCGGACATGATCAGCCATCAAACATCCTATGTTAGTTCGTCAAAAAGAATTCTTCATTTATTTTCGTGATCAAATAACAAAATTTGACCTCTTTAGCTTGTTCGGAGTTACCTTCTAAGACAACTCCTAAATGGATCTTATAATCCAAAAAAAAAAAAAAACAAAAAAAATATTCCCGGTTCACATTGCATTTCGGTCGGAATTTCACTTTTACGTCAAATTACTGTTGTGGACCATATTTCGCCATAAGATGTTAAAAGATAGACACCTCAAAAGGTGTCATCTATAAGCTGAACGAAAAAAATATGGATAGACATAAGACAGGTTTTAGACAAAGAGACAAGTAAACTTAAATGAAAAATGATTTTGAATCGATTGGATCTATATTCTATAAGCAGAATATAATGAATGCTACATACATCCGCACAAACTTAATACACTCTATAACATAAGTGCTGCAGAATGTAAAAATAGATGCCATTGTTTACATTAAGCACATGAAACTATTTTCTTAGTACAACACATATTATTTATCCAGAAAGATTCTGTTATCGTAACGTAAGTTGCTTTCCTGCATATATTTTAAAATGTTGTTTATCATTAGTGACAATCTATCAAATTTTCCTTAAATTTGTGTTGTAACGATATCGTTTACAAGCGAAATTATTTAGTTATTTGCGTAAATTACGCGTAGACAATATATATGGTGTTCCACGAACTATTTTGTCGACTTTTCTGATACTTTCCGAAACAAATGCCAATGTTTGACATCAGCGGTATCCATACTTTGGACTTTGTTTAAAACGAAAGGGGTCAAAAAGACAGTAGCACTTAACCAGCTGTAATATATAAACTACTGGTGGGAATTAAATGGCTCCTCTTTAAGGCCAACTTTGATTGCCATATTCTCTAAAATGCGCAGTATTTTAAATCAAAATTTAAACGTTTTTCTATGCCACCACAGCGTTCAATTGCACTCACAAAATAGAATTAGGGCTCCGCCTTGGTGTAATAGAATTAGCGCTCCATCTTGGTGTAATAGAAATTGTTTATGTGTATATGGGAATATCATGGCACCTATCGTTTGAAAATTGCTACTATCCATCAATCATGGATCTGTCAACAGTGTTGCAATACACTGTAGAGTTAGTGAGCGATGTGGTAAATAATAAAATTGAAAACTCAATCGAGGCAAATGATTGTTCATGGCGGCACGTAAAACAAGTAGGAAAGTATAACAAGAAGTATAAAATTGGCAGAAATATCAAGGTCTTGAACCTAACAAAACGATACGAGTACGATAAATATTGGTTCAATTTATCACTTGCGAGCGTTTGACATCTACTGACGGGTCACCAAAATCTCACGTTTGCAAAATTTTTTTACTGCACATTGCATTGATACGCCCATTGAGCCTTTTTTTACACATCACAGCAAATTTTCGATTTTTTCGATTTGCTGACTAGACGGAGAAGAAGAAGCATTGACATGCCATATTTCATGCTAGCACAGTTGGCATATGAAAGGGTTAATTAGTAAGCACAATTCATCTTAATAGTGTCGGCCTGCAACCAAGCTTTAAGCATCATTATTTGGTCATGCATTGGGCATTTTCTTTTCTTTTCCTTCATCTCTTTCTGACCGTATTACACGAAAGAGCCATATCTTAGTCCATATTTAAAAAATAATTTGGGGTAAAGCATTTTTTGCAATCAACTTTAGAGAATGTTTTTCCTTCCCTTACTCTGTAAACAACATTTTCCATTCCCTCCCTAACTTAAGCAACATTTCTCCATCCTTTTTTCCATGCTCAGAATTCTTTTTCTCAATCATTCAGCTTTCATTCAGGTCGATTAGGTTATGAGTCAGGGTACTCAAAATATGAGAATAAGTAATTGAAGTGTATTAAGTCCCCACTTATTGTTTCATCGTTCTTAAGTTAATCAATAAGAAAAGCTCTTCTTTTCACTTAGTGGCAGGATTGCTGCTTATTTCTTTGATTGCTTTTCCATTTCTGCTTTTTGATAGGTGAAATTACTTTCGCCAATTTGGGTGAAAAGCATGTACACGCTTCTATGATTCCTGTTCGTTTTTGATATGTGATGAGAAATTTACGTCTAATGAACAATAAGAACCTATCATGTTGTACTCTTTTTCTCTCGAAATTTAAGAAAAATGTTGTCTTAAATTCTAAAGCAAGAATTAACATTTCATAGTAGTAGCAATGTAATAAAGACGAAGCAAACATGAAAACGCATAGAAGAAAAGCAAAATGCTAACTAACTAGATTGTGCAGGTGAAACGTCTAATATAATACAGTGTTGTCAACTTGTTTCTAACATATTTCGATATACTTTTATTCAGAATTTAACATATGCGACACTCATCCGGCCTTTACATATACGATCGATAACTTGGCTTTATAATGATCCTCTTAATGCTTCTCCTTTCATCTTGCATATGAGTTAACAAACTTAATATGCTTTTTAATCGTGAATATCAAAAATATTACTTACTGACTATATGGTTGACTAAAAATTATTATTATTATTCAATATTCGTTATTAAAAATATATTTGAATTTCAATGAAATGGTAATATTTCTCTGGAATTTTTCATTGCGAAATTGCAAAAATTATATAGTGTTCGTTAAACTGAATTAATTTTCAAGTAACATATAAATTTTCCATAAAAAATATCGCGAGCAAAACTTCATTATGAATGTTTTTATAAGCAAAGCAAAAATATATATAGCGACCATATTCCAACAGATGTTTAATATCATCTGTTAGCTTTATGAAGTACGATTATATCCTTTGCCATTATACACCTCTAGTTATTTTGATGTAATTTATATTAAGTTTGTGCGGATGTATATAGCACCCAGAATGATTGTGTCGCTAACCGTCCACTTTTACGGTTTTTATCAATCCCGTCACCTTCTTTGGTTCGGGACAACAAATTGTGTACCGCTTTATAAGGTGCTCGTCAAACACTTGGCGTCTGATTCTGTATATGGCCTCATATTCACATAGAATGTGATGGGATGTCTCACTCATCAGTGGACAGAACCTGCAGGAATCGGTTTCGGAGATTCCTTGTCGGTCTGTCCGATCGTCCATCAGTTAGAGGGAAGAACATGCCATACACATGTTCTTATCTTGCAGCTGCAGGGCGGTCTTGTTCGCTGTGGGGCGTAAGTGATGCTTGTTCACTGCCTGGGCTAACGGTTGCCATTTGGTTAAGCTTTCGCGACAGATAAACCCCTTATCACATCTGTCCGGTTGCCCATATTTCTACCTATTCATTCTGTCCGTCTGTCTCTCCGCCAGTCATTTATCTTTTCGTTCATCGGTCTGCCCGTTCGCCCGGCAAATTTATCTGTTTCAGTTTCTTTCAGATCATAAATAGTTGTTTCATTTTATGTTTGCATGTTATCTGTATTGTGATGTTATGCATTTTATTAACTTGTACCTGAATGTGTGATATTGTTGTCAGTTTAAAGAATCTTAGTCATCCTGCATTAAAGTATACGCTGAGTTGTCTTCTCTCAAGTCAGTGAGCAATTTTGTGTTTATCGCAATTATTTCAAAGCACTTAAGACACGTGTTAGGTGGTCTTTGCACTGTCATCATAACCTAAAGGTACTTAGGTATTTACTGTTTTTCTTTATCTTTTTTTTTTTCACTGAAAATAGTAAATAGTAAAATAGTTTTATTTGTTGCAAAAATAGCTTTACATCAAGCTGCTGCGACTTCTCCCACTTAACTAAGCAAATAAAGGGAAGTCACAGTGACAGTGTCATCTTCAGAACCAGATATTGATGATACATTTAAATGAAATCCTTGATATACACTTGCTCCTAATGCTTATGCAAATATTTGCAAATTACTTGTCAAGTGTTAAAACTAATACAAAATGGAATTTGTCGACGCTCTCTACAAAGGTATCTTAAGTTCGATTATGGTCTTAGTGCTTAGTGCTATAATCTAACTATCAACTAAAGCAATTAAATTCATGAAGAATTTGTCTAAATTTGTTGATAACTTTTCGGTAAAGTGTTGTTTCCCCAAAATTTTGATTTCATTTCGAACTATTTTTAATTATAAGATTTTTCGAATATTTATCCATGAAATGTAATTATGTATGTTCATGTGTATGCAGGTTTAAATGCAAAATTGTTAAACAGTTTTTCAACAACGATTCTATGCGTTATGCCAACAATCTGTTTTATCTGTTGAAATAGTTAAGTAAAACTGCAGCCGTTATGAATGAAACATATGTAGATTTGTTTGTATTCGACCAAGTTATGTTGCCTGAGAATGTCGAAGAACTTTTCTACCATGTTTTGAAAAAGTTTCATAGATAAGGCGTTGCCATGGCAGCATGCAATGTAGATAAGAAGGAAAATTTCGATTTTCGATTTTTCGATGCATAAAGTGCAGGTAATTCGATTTAATAATAACCACTTTTGATAAAAGGGACTTAAGTTATGCGTATGTTATGCTTTTAAGTGTTCCATAAGCAACTTGAAGACTTAACAATAATAAGAGCTTTTGGTGATTCTTTTCTTTTTGTTGAAAAACTGTTTGAAATTTTCGTCAGAGAATAACGCGACATTAACTACCGAAGGCACATTAGATCGGCCAATAAAGGCATTACTGGAAATTAATTTTTGGCCAGATTTTACGAATCTCTCTCTGTCGAAATATCTTTGCAGCTATCCATATTCAATTTTTTGGGATATCGCCACAAAGACAGAAACGAAGTTCAGAGAGATACCAAATCATTTGTTGATACACGTGTTCATCCGAACTAGGAGCACGAAAATTAGAAAAAAAGAAACTTATGTTCGATTGTGACCGAATCGTTTCTACCCACCGTTATTATCGCAAGAGAGACTAAAAAAGAAAAAGGAAAAGCACGGAATTTTTATGCTCTATAAGATGGGATGCTCGCAGCTAATTTCCACTACTACTACTGTTTACTATTCAGGAGAAATCTTATATGGTTTAGGGGCACAGACTTCGTACCTAGTGGTTCAAATTTTCTCCACTCTATTTTTATGTCAAATTACTATCATGAAAAAATTTTCATCATATAACATTTAAAAATTAGGGCTTTTCGGCATATAAAGGCTTAAATTTCCTCAGACCTGTGATAGGCGATGGTGTCCAAAAAATAGACTTGTGTGCTGAAAATTTCTTAAAGTTGATCTTTTCGTCAATTTATTATTATGAAAACATTTTCCCCATGAAATATCAAAAATTAGACCCTTTTATATTCATCACCGAAGGATTTTGTCAAAACGTTTGCAACGTCCGGAAGGAAGCATCAGTGACCCGCTAAACATATTGAAATGAACATAGATCAAATGTTCAGGTGTCGACTTGTAAGTTGAACATAAGAAATACATGGACGGACATAACACACAAGGCAGGCGGACAGACAAGCTTAGAACGATTCAGAAAATGATTCAAAAAGTGATGCTGAACCGATCGGTCAATCTTAGGTCCTTCTGGGTGCTACGTATGTCCGCACAAACTTAATATATCCTTTGTCACAAGTGCTGTAGGGTGTAAACAGTTTCTCACTTACTCTACATGAAGATATACATAATCGTAAACTTTCTGATTTTTCCTTACTCGCCAGAGACAATGATTGAACTGAATTTCCTTACTCCCTATTATTGAGGGAGCTTGGCTGATTTTTTCTATTTTTGTAGAATAAAAGTGTCCAGCGAAAACATCAGTACATGTGGTGTTTGTGGTTCGTTTTAAAAGTTTTTTATAACTAAAGCTGAGAGACTTGAATCGTGATATTGGAGAAGAGAAGTGCATCAAATATTTATGATTTCAATAGAATGAACTGCTGCTGTGAAATGCTAAAATTCTAGTTTCTGGAAATAAGTTTTTTTTCAAGTTTCCAAATAATTTTCCATAAATAGTTGTTTGAATTTTATAAATAACTCTACGCCGTTTAAAATGCATAATCCATTGATATGAACTTTATTCCAGGAACATAAAGAAACGCAGATGAAAAAAACAAGTAAGAATATTATAGCCGGTAGAGGCCGAGGTACCACCTTTTTTGAAAAAAAAAAAAAAAATAAATAAAATTTTAATATAATATTGAGTGGGCGTGGCTGACTTTTTCCATTTTTGTCCACATATTGTAGGATCGCCCTAAGTTTTTAAATAACGAGCAAGAAAAGGCAATTTTTTACCCTAGAAAGTGAAGGCGTCTTCAGGTTACATTACGAAAGGGGCGTGTCAATAGAACAATTTCGGCCGTTTTTGTCACCAATGTGCGTCCAAGAACTTCCATTGTTTTTGCCAAACTTAAATTTAATATCTTCATATTTACGAGCAGGACCATAGACATTACACAGAGGGACAGATAGACAGATTTCGACTAAATCGATTTAGAATTTATTGCTAATCAATAATATGTGTTTAGCGGGTCTCCGAAGCTTTTTTCAGGGTATTGCAAAGGTTTTGACAAAATGAATATACCATAATCCGTGTATGGTGAAAATCAAAATGCGATTTTACGTAATAGTACGTATAACATATATTGCATATTAGGTATATGTAGAATATAGAAAATACTTAAAATTCCTCTCCATGCAATTGTAGCTTTTTTAATTTTTCCTCTTCACAACACATGGGAAAATTAACGACAACGTAAAAAGAACTAATAACACTTAGAGTAGTAATGCAAAAAAAGATGGTGTAATAAAAACAATAGAAGAAGAAAATAACAAGAAGAAAAAGAACAAGAAGATAGTAAAAAAGTGTTGAGAAGTAAAGTTGTCGTAATTGATGTAAATTAAAAGTAGTTCTCCTTCGTTTCACACACATAACGGAAGAACAAAGAGAAAATTAAAAGTCATCTCTATCTACAGGAGAAAGATCCTTTTGCGGTGTTCAGGTGAGTTCTTTTTTTCTTTTGCCTTAACACTCGATATATCAAAGGAAGTGAAGCGACGTTGCATGATAGTTAATTGTATAGAAATATCAATAGCTTTGTATCCACCCTTGTGACTAACTTTATTTCACCAAGAATTCGTATGATATACAAAAAAAAAAAAAATTATTACAAACTGTTTGGTTTTTTTCAAAAAAAAAAATAAAATTTCCATTATTTACATGAAAACGACTTTTAATGGAAATTTATTCTTTGAAAATTTGCAAATGTAAATATAATCAAACATTTGTGTGCGTGTACGCGTTGTCTTATATCTTTCAGGCATAAGAAAATTGCATTCAATTTTGTAAACGTTGCAAAATATTCTCAAAAGAAAACGAAAACAATAATTTAACAAATAAATCATGTCGGTCTTAAGACGAACAACTTGAAACTTGTACATACATACAAACACAAACACAACTCTCATAAATTTGTAGTAAAACTTTATTAACATCAAACAAGTAAGTAAATTAAATTCGGCCGCGACCGAATTTTTTATACCCACCACCGTTATCCTAAAATAGACAAAAGAACTAGAAGAGCAAAATTTTCGCGCTCTATAAGTTGGAGCGGGTTATAGGCGTGTCCTTTGAAAAGTTCAGGTCAATTCTAAATTCATTTGCAAATTTGTAGGCGATGTTTTCATTTTCGCTAACGGAAGAATGTTTACCGCAGATACTACAAAGTTGCGCAAACAGACAGATGGACAGGCGAACAAGCGGACATGTTTAGGCGCATTCATATACTTTAAAGGATTTTTGAAGCTTGTTGCTGCGCTTTGTAAAGATATTCCGAAAACATTTAAAGTTTGATACGATATAATATTGGGTAGGCGTGGTCAAGTTTTTCTGTTTTTGTGCACAAATGCTACAGCATCGCCCATAGCATATGCAATCAAATTTTTGTATATTTATTTGCTATAGTTTATGAGTAATAAACAAAAACCAATTTTTCAATCCTATGAAAAACAGAAATTTTCTCAGTTTACGTGGGGCTGTGGGCTGGCCTTTCAACCGCTTTGTGCCATTTTCAATACCAAACTGTGTACTTCCACTTACCATATTTCTGCCACTTTTGGAATCGGTAACTTCATTTTTGTGACCAGGAGAATGTTTAAATAGACGGACAGACAGACAGGCTTAAATCGATTTAGAATTTGATGCTGATCAAGAATATATATATACATTGGGGAGTCTTTGATGCTGCCTTCTGGGCATTGCGTCCTTGGCGTGCGCCCCATCCTTCGGTGATAAGTACAACAAATAAGAAAATTATAAAAGTTTTAGAGGGAATTCGGTGTAAACAATGATACGAGCAAATATTACGCCATCTGATAAAAAAGATGGCATTACTTGATCTCAGGAAACAAAGTTACTTTACTCATTCCGGTAGCCAACTATATCCATACGTTAGGTTTGTAGTCGATTGGAAATTTTTGATTTTATATTTCAAGTTTTTGTACTTAAGAAATTAAAATAACTGACTGCAAACACAACACGCACGAATTATATATATATATATAACAGCATAATTAATGTGATGAATAGTTAAGAATTGTCATGTAATATTACTCACATCACATTACGTGATGACAAATAAAGTGAAGTTACTTGTTTTTAGTGACGCATAAAATTATGTTACCCTAGAGACAATGAAACTGAAGTCAAACAACGTCGTGAGAAGAGCGCGACAATAAAGTTAAAAACAAACGAAAGAATAAATAAAATACATATGCACATATACGGGAAAAATTAAATAGCTACCGACGTTCACCAAGAACAAGTAATTCATAGGTGTATGTTTGCAAACAGAGAGGCTGAAGAGAAGATAAGCGCAAGAAAGAAAGAAGTGAGTTCAGCTGAGATAGTTGTAAAGTATAAATAAACAAGTAGATATGGACCGGTCCGATCCGAATCGTCACATCACATCATCTCGAAAATTTATATGCAGATGGAAAGAGATATAGTAACTATAGCGGATCATACACCGACCATGAATATTGGGGGTATATTTTATAGAACTTGGGTAGAGAATTCGACAAAAACGATATATTAGGTCATCAAGTATGAAATTTATAGTTAACAAGCCTTTAACAACTTTTAATTGGCTTAATATCTTACTGTTGTGCTGTTATACTCTACACTACTTGTCGTACAGGATATATTAAATTTGTATGGACGAATGTAAGACGCAGATGGCCTTAAGATAGACTAACCTCTTATTATATCGATCGATTGAGATCATTTAAGCACGTGTGTCCGTCCATCTATCGGTCTGGTGTAAATTTGGGCAGAGTATATACAGTTTATGCGGACACATGTAATACACAGAAGGACTTAAGAAACATCCACCTTCTATTGTCTCGAAGTCTGTATGTCCGTCCGTCAGTGAGCCCAATCTACTGGTCACAATTTCTGAGACCTTTTCATGAAGTTTGGTGCACAGACGTACCTTGAGCCTAGAGCACACGCTATTGAAAATTATTCGGATAGGTCGACTTTTTCCTGTACCCACATAACGCCGTATTTTGAAAAGTCTTTATGTGGAAAAAATTTGCAGTTTTCATAATTTCTTGAAAAAACTCGTTCTGTAATAGCATTTGGATTTTAAAAAAATGTTATGAAAAATTTTTTTGGGCTGGGACAATTTTTTTAATCCTCTCTCATATAAGCATTTCTACGGAAACTGAATCTTCTCACAGTAAAAAGATATAATATTTAATATTACATGATAAAAATTAGTTCATAATAGTAAATTGACATAAAATTCAACCTTACCGAACGCAGACCATGCAGGAATGTTTTTTCGATATTACGTGTATAAGATTTCCTTAAATATGCGGGCTTTCACGAAAAGTATATCGTTGCATGAGAATGATGTGTAACTTTTGGTGTATTGGTGAAGTGTTGTAGGCTATCGAATAATCGGCCTTGTCCGACTATAATGATCGTGCTTGTTTTCTATAGAGCTTTTTAAGATACAGGGAGTTGTTTGTGAATATACAATATTCGACTACAGACGAATTTACTTCCCTTGAATGATAGTGCAGTAAAGAGGCGATCATAGCAAAGGCGCGGATCTCAACTAATGTTAACTATCTTCACTTCGGACAACAATTTTAGACGTTTCAATTCGATGCTTTAAGTTTAATCTTAAATTTTTCATTTATAAAATCCTTGTAATCGAAACTCAACCAACACGGAGCAATTTTTCCCTGAAAGCTAATGCGAAAAAAAAAATGCACAAAAGAGCACAAATTGTTTTTCATATTCATTCATCTTTTAAAGCACGGTGAGGTAAAATGCACCTTTCAACGTATGGATTCGCTTGTCGATTGAGTTCATGGCTGATAGGTTAAAAAATAAGGAGTTGCTAGAGAAAGTTAGCTGACGTATTTCGAACGGAATTGCTTGATGATTATACAGTATACAGCAGGGGTAGACAACATTTTTCATCTACGGGCGAAAATTTTGATTTTCATATTACGGTGTGGGTCGGAACTAGGTTCAACTAGGCTTGCTATTCTGCATCAAATTTCCCTCTGTTTAAATCGTTCATTTCATGGGCTGATGCACAAAAAGAAAAATTACTTAAACACTTTTCACATTCGATGAATGCACAGCTCAGCTGGTAGTGAGGGCAGATGCAATCCATTCGCAGCATTGCTATGTACGAGAAGATTTAATTATTTGAAATTTGACATGCAGGAAACCGGACGTACAACGTATATATCACATCGTATCGTACCATATCATATCGTATCATATTGTTATTGCTATGGTATCGTATTGTATCATAATGTATCACCACGGGCCGACGGTTGCCTATCCCTCCGTCTTACGATTATTTATTATGCAAAAGCTAGTTGTAAAGGTGTGAAAAAATTTGCTTCACTGTTATTATAACTTTCTTTTTTTTTCCTTTTTTTTTCACTTTAACAAAACTCGGTATCTTTGTAAAACATTTTCTTTGCTCCAACAGCAATGTGTAGTAAGGTATGAGATAGTTATAAGATATGATCAATTTGAACCCAAATTTTTTATGGTTTTTGTTCTTTTCATATTTTCTGATATTATAGTCTTTGCAGACTTGAAATTTACGCGCAACGATTGGATTCTTTAACATGTACAACACTATCAAATAGATAACTATGTGAATAGCATATCTTTCTTTTGAGTATATTAACAAAGTGGAAAACATGATATACCTATAAATGTGTGCTGATGCAGCAGAGGATTTTTATACACAACACCATCAAAAGAAGAAGTTTGTTAAGTTTGTTATTCCGTTTTGAAAATGGAACGAGGAAAGGGAAAACATTACAAAGAGTTTATATTTATATATGTACGATCGAAATTTTTAAAGCTATTTAACTGGTCTTTCCGCTACACGGCAGCCCAAATTTAGTTGGTTCAAGTGAAAGCTAAAATTCACAGATCAAAATTTATGACTGCTGATCATAGCTGCTAAAAATTTGTAGGCTGAAAATCTCAAAACTTCTCAAGACACTGTTGACAGATCTATGATTTCTGCATAGCACAATTCTTCGAACGATACATGTCAAGATATTATAAGATTGCGACCATTAGCTTATGAGTTGCATTTGTTTTAGTGAGATTACGTCGTAGTATTCAAAACAATGGGACATTTTGATCTTCCTTAGCTGACTAAACGGTGCTTTTTGATGAGGAAAAATACCCTTAGTAATACCCATTAGTTTAAGAGATATTATGGTGACACTTCTCTGTCGAAAAAATTAATTCATAGGTGGTCGGTGTCCATATGACTCTGAGCGCAGCGGATGCCCCGCATGCTCAACAACGTATCGATGACTCACAGCGCTATTCGGCACTGTTTAGGCGTAATAAGAAGGTTTTCGGTCTGCGACTTGGATTCATCACTACACATCAAAGTCAAATCGACAGTCAGCCGAGTGGATAACAGCCAACGATGGATGGCTTCAAGGCAGCCAAAAAATAGGGCCATAAAAGGAAGTGTAACTTGCAAACTAATGGTCTATATGTCATGAAATTTCCACAGGTAGGGTTCGAAGGTTAATACTATTTAAAAACTATATGGGTTGTTCAACAATATTGCTATATATATGTATCAGACCGGAGACTTATTGAGTGATATGGCATTTATCATACAAAAAAAAGGATTAAAACATAATTGAATATATAATTCGACTGCACTTGAGCATAAAACCTTCCATAATGGTTGATTGGTCAAAAATCAAAGCTAAGTCTGGAAAATAAATTTTTGTGAACCCCACTTGAACATATGGCCTATTACTTTGAAATAACGCGAGCAAATTGACATATGATGGACAAATATATTCAAAAGGATTTAGGCATCCCTAGGAGAAATTGCCAATTGCAGTTCTCAATATCTTGATCGATTTAGCCATCATTCGAACTTTTGCGCAATAGGTTTGCTGGACAAGAGTGAAAAGACAAATAGACTGAAAGGATAGCCTACTGTAGATCTGCCATTTAGAAAATAAATGTAAGTATGTATGGAAGTAAATATGTATATGTTGTTAAATTCGCGTAAGATTAAAATAAGTTCCACATGTATTTATGGAAAAACTATACAAATTGTGAAAGTTTTTCTAAAATCGGCCCATTTCCTTATTATTGGGGAAAAGATTGCAAAGACATGTACATATGAAGAGGAAGAAAACATAAGTTTTTTTTTTGGATGGAATTTTTTTTTTTTTTTTTTTTTTAAGCTAACTTTTGAAGATTTACACGAGAAAGCACTTACCTGGCATCATTGAAATTCTCCAAATTGTCTTTGTTTTCAATGATATGCGACAATAAGGTGATGGTATCCGTATGATTTATTTCTCGTAATCGACTTGCATTAATTAGCGAATATAACTGAAAACGTTTAACTGATAATATCGTACAATTTATTAAAAGATTTGTATCCACATTCTCCGACATTCTTTATTTTTACTTTACGTTTAATGTTTTACTTGGAGAAAGAATTTCTTTTTAATAAAAGCATTTAAGAAAAAAAAAGAAGAAGAAGGAAACACGTGAAAATTAAACTACTTTCGTTTCTCAACAACAATTGTTTTACAAACTATCGTTTCGGGAGAACATTAAAAGTTTTCCGTTTTAAGCTAAAATACCATTTGTTTTGCACGAAAGTTATTTACATCTGTACACATATACACACGCATCGCACATATTTGCTTGTACTTTCTGTAATGATTTAATTTTTTATTGCTTTATGACTACATTTTTTTAGTGAGAGTTTTGTAGCGATTTTTTTATTCACCAACAAATTATGAAACGATGGCTTAATCGCTTTATTTATAAAGTTTAAAAATATATCGGTTCTTGATTACAGCGGATTAAAATTGCGTAATATTTTATAAATTAAGAGCATAGAGAGGTTTGTGTGATTGATTAAAAAAAATTACGAAAATTCGCTTTATTGCAATGGGCAAGTATGGTCCATTGAGAGAAAGAGAAATTTCGAAAAACGATAAAACGAAAACAAGTAATAGCACTATAGCAGACTAACGCCCATCTTTAAATATCCTACAGATACCTATGCAACGACTTTTCAAAATAAGACGCCAGTTGGGAAGTAATCGAAAAATTGGTCCGATTCGAATCATTTTCATTAATGCTCCTCCTTGGGCCAAAAAACGTTAGTGTATTAAATTTCATCAAAATATCTCTAAAATTGCAAACTAGAGGTTGAACACAAAAAAAGAAGACAGGCAGAGGGACAGACAAGTTTAAATAGATTCAGAAAGTGCTTTTGAGTTAATTACCGTAATAAAACGTGAGCCTGTTTTAAGTGCTTGTGGGTGTTGCAAAGATCCGCACAAACTTTTATTACACCCCGAAAGTGACATTGAGTCGATTCAAGCTTGTCTGTCCGTCTTATATTCTTGTGTTTATACTACAGATCGGAATTTGGTACATGAACACGTTCTGGGCTATTGAAAATGGTTCAGATAGAGTCACTACTTCGATCATTTCCCCTACAACGCCTTATAGCAAAATGTGTTGTATTTCGAATACATAAAGTTTTTTTATTGAGATCACAATTTATGATTTTTATACCCTACACTACTTGTGATACAGCTTATATTAAGTAGGTGCGGACGTATGTAACATTCATAAAGTCTTTAGGTAGACCCAGCGTTTAATATACCGACCAATTCGGAATCATTTTCTAAATTGGTTTAAGTCTGTCTGTCCGTCAGTCCGTCTACCCATGCATTTTTATATTCAAGCTGCAGGATGCAATTTTTAAGATATTTTGATGAAATTAGGTACAAGGACGTCCTTAAAAATGGTACGGATCGTTCCATTTTTTTGACCTTTCCCCATATAACGCCCTATTCTAAAAAGCCGTTATCTGCGGCAAAATTGCAATTTTGAAAACTTCTCGGCAAGAGTGGCTATGTAGTAGTATGTCGGCCTTATAAATTGATGTGAAAATTTTGGACCGGCCTCCTCCTCTCATATACCCGTTCCTACGGTATGCATAGTTTTAATATATTGCGATGAAAGCTCATTGTTAGTAGCGTTTCAGCAAAAAAATTAATGGTAGGAAATTTGGATCACATAGGTCGATTATTTTTGGACCCCAACAACGGGCTATCACGAAAGGCAAACCCTTATATGTAGAGAAAGTCTAACCTTTCAATGTGCCAGAGCTCACGGCGATTACGGCTTTGCATGAAGATAGCGTGTGCTTTTTGGTGTGTTACTACCAAAACGAGCAAGTAACTGTACTAGGCGAATTGGTGTTGGGTATGTAATAGTCAGTGTTGCCCGGCTATAGTGTTCTAACTTGTTTTTTTTTTTTTTTTTTTTTTTTTTTTTTTTTTTTTTTTTTTTGAAAACCGAAATAGGATGCTATGAGGATTAACGTCACTATAGATTCTTATGTGGCCACTTGAAATTTTTAAGACTGCGATCCCACTTCTTCGCTGACCACTTGTAATTGTGGGACTGGGATACCGCCTCTTTATTGCCATATCATTCACAATGAGTATATATTTGAGCTGTAAAAACTATGGGAAAAGTAAGCGACTTGATTGAAGCGTACTCGAAACTGTTCCGTAATATTTTCATTCGTCATGCATCAATGTCGTACATTAATTCTTTTTGTATTGACTAACGATGTACTCATTTATTGTTAATCTCTAAATGGTTTACAATATTCACTATTTAACGTAGGTTTGGCACTGTGTATTTTATAAACGTGTGGGTGTTCGCAAAGGAAATGCGTTCATGATTCATTAAATTCTTCCTAAATTTTGTATTTTATTGCATTCATAGCAAAATACCATTTATGGTCGACCACATCAGCAAACGGAGCCTAGTCTCCCGGGGCATTGTTACCACTACACTATATGGTTGCATTATAGAAATTTTTGCTATTTATCTATAAATTTTATACCCACCACCACTGAAGGATGAGGGATGGTATTAGTTTCGCCCAAAATGTGTGTAACATCCAGAAGCAAGCTTTAAGGATCCCATAAAGTAGTTCTTAATCACCATTAAACTCTAAACTGATGTAAGCATGTCCGTCTGTCTGTGTAATATCTGCTATAGAAATCCTTCTGGTAGCCAAAAGGAATCTTTCTACTGCGAATTTGGCAGAAACGTTGAAAATTCTCGCATGGGAGTTGGCAATGAAAGTGTACTAAATCGGTCAAGGGGTAAGCCCACAATACAAGTTAACCTGAGACCACGCATGTTTTCAAAAATGAGAAAAATTGATCGTTTGCTCGTTGCTGCAGCAAACATATGCAGGAAATTCTATGGATGATCGATCCTACAGAGAAAAATTGTCCGTGCCCATGCAAAGGGTTTTTAGCTTTTTCCCTTTTTGAGTCGTCTTTAAAATAATGATGATGGGTGTGAATGATTCGGTCGCAGCGGAATATAATTTTCTTTTACTTGTTACGATTTATTTTTATTTCTCTTTTCTACCTTTATTTAAACTTATTTTGATTTATTTTGCTTTATTCTTAGTTTTTTTTTTTTGGTTTACTTGCCCATGATTTTTGGCTCTTACGTGCTTTTAATTAAGTTTAATTGCATGCTTGTCATCCTGATAGAAGAAACTTTCGAAAATTTCATTCAGAGAAACAAATAAACGAGTTTTACTTATAGAATTTCAATTTATTTTTGTGAAATTTTTTTATTTAGAATTCGTTTTGATTGGGTTTTAATTTCAAATGCAATTTAAAAATTTTCTTTAGTATTTAAACACAATTTTTTTTTGGAAATTTTAACAATTTTTTCAATTTAATTTTTTTTTTTTTATATACTTTATATAAATATATTTAATTTCGTATATATATATTTTATTTTTATGTCTTTATTATGTATCTTTGTTAATTTAGTGTTTTTTGTATATGTATATACAAATATATGTTTTGGTTTTTAATTCTATTGTAGTGATAGGTATTGCTTGAAGTTTCTCTTCTAAGTTTTTTATCTTCTATCTATTCTTTTTACTTTATTATTTATTTATTCCTTATCACTTCTTTCTCTCGCTTTCAACTAAACACGTTAAAGTCCTGCTACGAACTGACTCGGTTTCTTTAATTCATTTCATTCATAACTTGTTTACTTTGTTGTATCGTTACGCTGCTGTTATCGTTCATGGTATGTTATGCGTACAGACAACCTGTTGAAGAATAATGTTCTGTTATTTTCTCTTATCAAGGATTTGAGACTCTCTTTACATGTTTTCCTTTATTGAAATACAAACTCAATATCCTACCTCTATGTCGCCTAATACAATTCTAATTTACATCAGTTATGGTAAAAGGTATATTAGCTTTAGGAGGATGTATGTAACATTCAACCGTTTATTATATCGGTCGATTCCGAATTATGCTTAAGCTAGTCTGTCCGGCCGTCCGTTCGATATCTGTCCATGTAAATTTTCGATATATTTTGATGAAGATTGACATGCTGGTGTGTTTTCACCTAAAGACGAATGTTATTCAAAATGGTTTCGGATCGGTTCAATTTTTCAACCACTGCTCTTGTATTAAAAAATATTACAATTTTCGAAATTTTTCGACAAAAGTCGCTGAATAATAGTATTCTAAATAGGTATGAAAAATTTGGTTCGGCTGAGTTAATTTTTTCACTTCTCATAGAATCATTCCTACGAAAACTGAATCTTTACATGGTGAAAGTTAGTTCATTCTCCTGGTAGATGTTTCGCTTACCTTCCAAAATGCGGTTCTCCACGAACCGAGCGAATAACTGTATTAGACGCTGTGATGTAGGATAGCGGGCCTTGATCGGTTATATTGTTCTTACCTGTTTTTTTTTTTTATAAGGACCAATCACTTAGTGGATGTTCCCCATCCGTGTTACACGGTGACACGGTCATAAAGAAGGCTGGAAAGAGAGAGGGTTAAGGAGATGGCGGCTGCAGAATAGTGAGTGTATGTACAATCGGAAAGTGTTACGCCTTTACCGAACAACAACAAAAAAATTAACTCCCTTATTAGAAATCTCATTATCCGCTTATTTCATCCTAAAGTACTAAATATTAGACTTTTTTTTCATAAAAACCTTGACATGAGCCCCTTTATACCGCGAGAGGTCCACAAAAAAGATTTACTTTGATCCAAATTTTGTACACTTCATTTCTATGTCGAATTATTTGTATGCATGAATTTTTATCGCAAAATATTAAGAATTAGGCATACAACCATATGCTTCTCTTGAAATCTGTTATATAGAAGGAGGTCCAAATTGGTTCATATATGATGTAGTTAATTTTTATGCCAAATGACTATTATGGCGCCATATTCATTATAAAATAATACAAATCAAACCTTTTTGTCCTATAAAGACTATTTTTGATGAGAACGCTTGTAAGGGAGAGGATTCCAAAAATTTGTCCATCCGATTTAAATTGAGAAAATTCTGAAATACTAATACTAATCGATTTCTCTCGAGATACTTTGAAAATTGCATTATTTTTCTTATAATAAAATTTTTCAAAATAAGTTTTTATGCGGGAAGTTATCACAAAAACGATATCATCCAATCCTTTGTCAATTGGGTTTGTTCTCGATATACGTCAAAATGGCAAATTTCTACAAAATATCTAAAAAAAATTGGCATTATATAGGTTAACTATAAAAATACATTGACACGTGTCACATGGACAGATAGACAAACAAGTTTAAATTGTTTCAAGAAGTGATTCCGAAACTGACTTTAAAGCGTTCGATTTAAATTGCCGTTTATTGCAAGAGATGTTGGTTATGGAAGCTTACAGAGTAGGATTAAATTGCACACAAATTGCATCCTTTTCATTTAAAGTCTCCTTACCTATCCTCAATTTTGTCATTAAAAAAATTTTGGTAATTTCAACGAAGAATTGATTGCTGTATGATATATGTAGAACAGTCGAATGTGGATTTTTATAGTAACAGGTTTATGAAATTAAGCAAATGCACTGCGGGACATTACATAGACTCTTTGCTCAACTAACTTTTCCCCAATCATAAAGCTTCTAAAAGTATGGCTAACAAAATCAACAACTTCCACCACAACGAGTGATAGATTCCGTTCATGGTTTTTCACGGACTATAATAGCGATTGTTTTTTTTTTTTGTGCGCTTGCCTTTAAAATAATAATAAATTATGCGCATAATACATTAACCTGTTTACGCTATGAATTCTCTTGAATAGAAGAGTTTGAAAAATTTATTTATATAACACTTGAGAAAAAAAAACAATTTTAAGCTTACATGATGATTTGCGAACGTTTAGTGCGCTTTACCATTCAACCTGGAGAGTTGAGGTGACCATGTGCTCGTAAGATAGTACTGAAAAAAATTAGCAAAAACAAAAGCGCAAAACAACATCATGCGATGCAAAGGAAAAGTTGAGCGGAAATATTCTTTTAATATAAAACTAGGAGAAGTAAAGATCAAATGTTCATGTCAGTCTATATAATTATTGATATGTGTGTTTGATTAACTATCATCTCTTTCATCTTCACGAATAGTCTTTCGAGCGGCATCCTTTTCATCACAGTAACGGTACACTAAGCTCACCACAGTTACCGTACAGCATTTCACGTTAGCTATGACTTTCTTATTTCTATCAAAATAAATGGTCATACGCTTACGACCGGGTAAGCACAGCTTTATAGCTAGGAACCATTCCCAACGATCGAGTCGACAATCTAACGGACGTCGAAGAATCTAGACGCTTAGTGTTGTATATATTTATATACCTACAATATCTGTAAATATCGACCCGATCGTTGGACATGACCCCTAGCAATAAAATTGTGCTTATTTTCTCTTTCCTAAGCAGTTGTCTTTTAGCATAAAATAATATAAAGACAATTAGAGACTAAAGATTACATGGCGACCCTGCCATTTTACTTTTACTTACTAATAAATACAAAAAAATTATTTAATTATACCTGTGAGAGAACGGATCGATTAGAAACGTTTCAGATGGAAACCTTTACAATGAAAAGCCTGTTTTGTGGGATTTCCCAGAAGTAATAATGGCCATTGGGGGCTGAATATGCATCGAGCGACGGGAAACGTGCAGTCTTACATACCAATATTCTTTACTTAGTCTTCTGTAGCAGTCCATCTGGCAATAAGTTGAAATCTAGATCAAGCGATATACGTCTGCAAATTTAATTACTTTATGTCAACCTGTTCTTGGTCGTAAATGCTGTACCACTCGTTGCCATTACCAAATGGTGTAAGTGCAAAAGAATTTCAATTTTGACGCCGTAAGTGTGTAAGAAGGAGTTTTATTATATAGAAATTAAATTTACAAAGTTAATCTATACAGAGTACAATTAAAACACGTCTTACTCTTTCATTGCCATCATAGACAATGAACTAACATTGGTACACGTAAATGCTTACATAATACATAAGAGTCAGGGTTGTATTTATCAGTCTGTAAGTAGTTATGACACAGTTGCAAAACCTTTTTTAATTAGTTGAAAAGTTGCATATATATCATCGTGGATGTCATGGTATTCGCTATATTGAGATAAACCTTACAAAATATTCTTAATCAGATTTCGGATACCACAAACAATTTTGAAATAAACTGACTGTCAGTGTTTGAATGACACTGAAATTTGTACTGTCCACGAAAATCTTAACCTCATAATATTGTACTGTAGTGTACAGTGCGTTGCAGTTCAAATGGAATGTTTATCACAATGTTTCGTGAACTCATATTACTTTGTAATACCGCACGTTTCGGTGGAAAATCTTATGCATTAACGTTCAAAACAACATTTCACATCTCTTTCTAAGTATAACGTTAATAATCGTTTGTATTCATTGAAAAGTCCCATGAAGAGTCTTTTTAAAAAACAACATTTTTAATAAGCAGCATAAAAGATTGGTATTATTAAACACCACTATATAATACTGTTCTCGAAAAAAAACAATGGCCATCTTACGACTACGATATGTTGTGGTTGTGCGGACATGAGATATTTTAACTAGACCCTTAGTAAGCAATAATAAATTTTTTGTGAAAAATATAAAAATTGTGGATTTAGTTGAAAACAAACCATTGAAACTGTTTGCTACGAAATAGTCCCCACGACAAGAACATCTGTTTCATTTAAAATTTATTTAACACTGTCGATATTAATTAACACAAATATTGACGTATGGCGTCTTGTTTAAATTGAATCTTTTTTTTTTAATGTATATTTTTAACTTTTTAAAATTATGTTCAAAACATTTTTCTTCTGTAAAGAAAAGCAGAAAGTCATTACCTTTTCTTAGGACAAATCTTCAATATCCGTCATATCTAACTAATACATGAATATAGGAAGATATTCCGTTAGATGTGAATGTAACGGTTGAACGGTCGCACTTTTCAATTCGCCTTAGAATGTGTTTGTACCAAAATTTAAATCCGTCAGTTATAGCGCTGTGCCTATCTCTATACACATTCTATTATCTAGGCTAAGTATCAGATAAACATAGGCATAGGTTGCTTACTGAGAGTATCCGAATTGGCGTATTATATTTATTTTTACCTTAAATCTGTATGTATTTTTACACCAAGGACGTCCTTTATCCGTGCAACACGATGACGATCAGAAAGAAGTAGTGCTTGTGTGACGAATCGGTAAACGTTATGCATTTGTCGCTTCAACAATCACTGTAGGTATCACTAAAGTGAACTTTAGCACACTTGAAATCTGAATCCGCGATTACTGACTTGATAAACGTGATTTCAGTTCTCTAGCTTAGTTAATTGGGCCGCATGAAGAATGGACAACAAAAAGGTAATTGGACAAAACAAAAATAAGATTTAAGCGGTTAAAAAACCTATCCTGGTTGGCTAAATGTAACAAAGGGAGGGAGAGATTCTATACTTCAAAGTATACTCAATACTCAATAGTATACGTAATGGCATGCTTAATAGCATACTTATTACTACACTCAATACAATACACTTAGTAGTATACTCAATAGAGTACCTAATGATCTACTTAATGAAATACTGTACTTAATAGCATACTCAACAGTGTACTCAATAATATGCTTAATAGCATACTCAATAGTGTACGCAATATTATACTTAATAGCTCAATAGTGTACGTAATAGTATACTTAGCAATATACTTAATAGAATACCTAATATATATAATACTCCATAATAATACTCCATAGTATACTTAACGATATCCTTAACACTCAACATTATACTCAATGATATATCTAATAGGATACTCAATAGTGTACGGAATATTACGCTTAGGTATATTCTCAATAGAATACCGATTGGTATACTTAATAGTATGCTCAACAGTATACTCAATAGTATAATTAATAGTATACTTAACAGTATACGTAAAAGTTTACTTAATAGTATACTTAATTGCATACTCAATGGTATAAGCAATCGTAAAGGCAATAGTATACTCAATAGCATATTCGATAGTATACGCAATAGCATACGCAATAGTATACTCAATGGTACAGTCAATAGTATACTCAATAGCATATTCGATAGTATACGCAATAGCATACGCAATAGTATACTTATCACTATACACAATAGTATACTCAATGATATACTCAATACCATATGCAATAATATACGTAATAGTATACGCAATAATATACGTAATAGTATACGCAATAGTATACTTAATAGAAAAAGTATTACGCAATTGAAAATCTTAAAAGATGATTATTATGATGAACGTCTTAAAAAAAAAAACGCAAAAACTTTGCCTACCGCTCTATAAGCTTGAACTTAACTTAACCGTATTCCTTTTCAACTTTTTTTTACTTAATATAAAGTTTAAAAAATATCTTCTTATTGTTACAAAAAATTTTTTCAAATGGTGAACACATTGTATACGCATTAAAGCGACGTTTAATAAAGAAGAAGCGTAGCGAATTTACTTATCGTTTGTGCGAATTTTCCTGCACCACTCCGTCAATTGCAATTAAAAGTTAAGCTTAGAAAAAAAAAGAAGTGGGAATTTCAACTGCATGAACATACATTTTTGGAAGCACTTATTATCATAGAAAGACTCTTATTAGATAAAGTAAAAGCTTCCTGGTGTTTTTTCACCAAAATGTTAACATATTTTCCTCTTATTGTTCGCGATGTTAATGCTCGTGCCGGGGTATAGCTATGTGTGTTTTGATAAACTTAGTTTTATTCATGGAATTTTTCATTTAGTATTAGGTATTTTTTTTACTATTAAGTATTTTTTTTTTGGTTACTGATTTTAATTGTACCGACGACTCTCAGCTGGCATAAAGTACTCAACGTGAACAATCGCAATGATGACAACAAGCAAAAGTTAAATGCGCAACTTTGTAAAATTTGTTTCAGTTGTAATTCGCAAAAGGCTTGTGTACTTCCCAACATAATCATATTAACTGAACCTTGTGATGTGTACCATTTTGGCTGCTTATCTTTCGACTTTTCTGCGAGTAGAACTTCTGGGGTTTCTAGCCAACGAACTGAATTAACATATAATCAACAGTTTGGTTGGAAGTTCTCTTTAGAGAAAGAGAGAAAGAGAGAGAGAGAGAGAGAGAGTGAGAGATAAAATTCTAAAAAAACGAAGGAAGTGGTAGTGGAACGTACCAAAGCTTTGACTGTGCAGTGAATGTATGAAAACTTACCAAGCAGTGAAGCTGTAAAATCATGAAAGCTGTGATCGACGACGAAGCCTTCTGTATTGATTAATTCTGGATGTACTTTCATTGTGTATTATTTTCATTTCACCACCCGAGACTAGACCATGATGCATAATTCTCTTTTAAACCCAAGAAAGACAAAGCTTTGTTTTAGAAAGCGTCAAACTAGCTTTTAAGATCGCGTATGCAGCTTCACTTACCCATCCTTTACCGTTGTCCTTGATTCAGCGTGCATTCACCGCTATCAGTCTCTTCGAATATGAATGAAATACGTTTTGTCTCATCAGGGCTTACCGTCTGCTGTTCGATACTGATCGCTGTAAGTTCAAATTGGTAGTCAAATGTGGTGCGTTATCACACTTTTGTAAATGATTCCAAACTTTATTATAAGATAAAATGTTCTGGTCTTCTTTGTTATCAATGATTGAAGACTACAAAAGTTGTTCACCTATGGAATATTTTCCAAAGCTTTACGGAGAGTAACCGTTTTGATGAATTCTTTCAGAATTTTAGCAACTTTTTTAATCTCAGCAAGGTGTAGTTGCCTAGATCAAGAAAAACTGATCGCCGACTTTTTCTATATATGACCAGGTCCAATCTATTTCCTATAAAGTTCATTGCTAAGAAAAACCATGTCCATGTATCACATTTCATTCTGATATCCCGAGAATTTGCAACTTTTAGATCGAACATAAAAATTCATACCCCGATGCCGGGTAGAAATTATCTATTTCGTACTGTAAGTAAGTGATGTAAAGTATGAAAAAGAATTTGAGAAATAATATTGTCATAAAAATAAAATAAATGAATATATGGATGACATATTTCACTAAAAGCAAACAAAAGGAAAAACAAAAGAAAAATAATAATAACAATAATAATGGTAATAATTGCTCTCCCTCTACTTCACTGCCATCGTGCTTGCGTTATGGCTAAATCAGCAGAGGTTGTCAGATACCAGAGATTGCCAGAAGGCAAGTAAACTCTGCAATTGTGTATAATTGACGCAATGACTTTACGTTAAATCGCTTGAACAAGCATTTCATATGATTTTTTTTTTTATCCGCGATATGTATGTTATGTGTTTTTTCCCACATGAAAAGTTTTAGGGCGAATTGTGCGATAAAGTATAAATGTTAATACCATACACGTAAACCGATAGGAAAAATAAAAAAAACAAAAGTTATATTTTTCGTGATGCGAATCAATTAACATCAACCGCTAGTTGCCATGGCGTACTCCGATTGATTTGAATTTGTATCAGTATTGTCGAATGCGACTCACCATTAGATATCCTACACAACAGCGTTTAGTCCAGTTATTCATATTACGAAGGACCGTTAAAGAAAGGGGCTTTCTATTTGAAGCGATGGGAAACGTGGTCCGATCTGTGCAATTTTCGAAAGTGCACATCCTTGGGCTAAGACGCGTTAATGTTCCAAATTTCATCAAAATATCTCGAAAATTGCTTAGGTTAATCACAAGAAAACAAGATGGACGGACGAAGAGATAAACAGGAAAGCTTAGGTTTAGGACTGTGAATCGATCGATATAGCAAAAGCTGAGTCTATCGCAAGTCCTTTTGGGTGTTGCATACATCCACACCAACTGAATATATCCTTGCACCGTAAGGAACGTGAAGGATATAATAAATAAATAAATGAGTTTTTTATACGTTACTTCTGCTTATCTTCTGGTTATAATTCTTTAGTGATGAATCTTTAGTACAATTTAACTGACTTTTAAGTTTAATCTAAGAAGAGTAGTGAGGAAAAATTGCGGTCAAAGTTATTTGTATCTGGATACATGTGTGAGGCTATAATAATGATTTGAACGGAGGAATGGACGGACAAATAGATATTATTACACATTAGGCAGTCGCAGAGATATCCAAACCATCCTTGCGATGATCATAATAAAGAAAACTAATAAAATTTTGTAAGTGAATTTATGGGCGATTCTCGAAAACGGCATTGACCTAGTTTCTCCCAATTGCCAACTACTGTTATTATAGCTTTTTCCCTAAAGATTGATTGTTTTAATGCTTTGCTGGTGCTTTTTTGACAGAATGATCTTTCAATGTGTTTTTCGCTACAAGTTTAACCGTACATATCTATCCGTTTCGCCATAATTTAAAATCACAAAACTGTGCTTAGAATTATCGACTAATTGCATGTATCATTGCGCAAGTTACTTACGCTTACATAATCTATTACGTTTAAGGTACATTCATATATTATTTAAGAGAAAAGAAAAAAGCTGCTAGTAGCTTTACTAAGTATGCTATTGTCATAAACGGAAAGGGAAGCAAAAATCGTGTAGCACAAGCTCTGTCAAGCGAGACGTGCAATGGTAATTAGGTAGACAATTAGGAAAAAACATTGTGGTACTCTTTAAGGCAACCGAATATAATCGTATTTTAGAAATGAGTTAAAACAAGGAGTGGAAGATCTCTTTAGACCAGATTGATTTCAATGTTCCCCGTAAGGTCGTCAAAATACTTTGAGCCCATGACGTATAAATTACATGCTCTGTTCGCCTTTTGCGGGTCTTATGTATAACGATTCATATCATAAGATCGCAGAGAGCGATCAGGGAAGATTACGTTCATTCGAATGTTAGCCGATAATCTAAAATCAGACGATGGCAATTTTCAGTATATCTTATAAGCTTCAAAATATATGAGACGATTACATGCATTCACAATTTATTGCTGCTGTCATGAACCCTGCGAGAATGGAAGAAATTATGGATCAAGAGGTGCAAAATCCATCACCTATCCATCCATCCGGAACTGTCCCTAGGAGAACTAGCCATTCGATCCGTACCTTACTACGCTCCACTGCTACTTCCTTTGCTCTTTGCAGAACTCTTCGTCCGAAGCTGGCTTCAAAAGAAGAAGGTGAAGATAAATTTGAATTTAACTAGCAAAGACATCCACCACCTTTCTACAACACATCTCTGTAAACAGCCTAACAGAGCGCTGTTAAGTATTTAAAATTAAAAATAGTTGGATTTGGAAGCCCACTCCGTTCGTATTCAAAAACGTAAAATTTTTTTGTGGTCAAATATTTTTGTGTGGTTTGTGAACCTATATGGAAATTACTTTTCAAACAAGCTACCCGAACTAAAATTCTGCTTATAAAAACTATTTTTAACAAGAGCAAATGAGCGCGGAGGCATATGTTGACTTGTTGGAGAACACTTTCATAGACTATGCTGGGAAATTATATGGTAACAATTGAACGTTCCAACGAGGCATTGTTCCCATTTATGTCGTACGGCTTGCAGAGGGTTTTTCTCAATCACACAATATACGGTCACCCATAAGTCCCGACCTGAACCCGATTGAGAATCTCTGGCGAATACTTTCCATCAAAGCATTCTCAAAACCTGAGCAATATTAAGATAGTATTTAAGATATATTATCGGAATAGGAGAAGATCCATATGACCACTTTGAGACTCTTGGTGAGGTCTATGATCAATATTTCCTTAATTACATAATACTATGGCTTAAGAATAGAAAGTAATCTTATGCTTAATTTTTGCACACATAATTATTTTCTATTGTGTGCATATTGAATATGTTTTTTTCTGGTATAAAAGAGAAATTAGAAAAAGAGAAAAATCCAAAGCAGAAAACAAAAAAGAATAAAATTTTTTTTTTCTTTGAGCTAACACTCAAAACAATGCTTTGCATATAAAAATATTTGATTGGCGTATGAGTAACTGTATTAAACGGAATGGTGTGGGGTATGTAAATAGTAGGCCGCGTTCCATTATAGTTTCAAATAATTTAAGCAATTTTTATTCAGTGTGTGTTGCAATTATTGTAATAGCTTTTCCACCACTAACGACGAAATGCATGATTAGTTCTTCTATATATCCTTCATGCCTTTTTCAAATACCAATCAGATTTTTGGTATTAAGCAAAGGCCATTCTGGTTATTATGTTTTTACATCATTAAAACATTAATTAAATTCAATTATATTCGTTCCAATTAGCGAAATTTTATGTTTTCATTTACCGGTGAAAAGCTATTATACTATGACTAATTATCGTATATTTATTGCTTTAAAGTTCCCTTCCATTGATGCTCATAGTTGAATTAGATTTTAGCAGATTTTTTTTTGCAATTTAATATTAGATGATAATAAAACGATTTTATTATTAGTGTAATAAAGGACCGGAAGCATCATTACTACCTTTTATTGTTGACCACCGAAACTAATGACCGTGAGCACTATTTTGATTGATATTCAATAGATTGTTATCAGTAATTGTAAAAAAAAAACACACAACCATTATAGTCGGGCAAGGTCGACCGTTAAATACCCTACACCACATTGTCTAGCACAATTCTTTTTTTTTGCCGTAGAGCACAAAAATGATATCTTGCTTCTATATAAAAGCATATTTTCCGCGTGCGTATTTATGGGGGAGCGGGCCCAAAACCCAACCTAATGTAGTACAAGTTTAATCCTTACGTAGAGCAGAATCCAAAAATAATGTGTATTTTTGACATAGATGGTCCAAATTATTATGGGTCAATTTCCATCACCATATATTAAAACTTCGATTTTTCTACTCTGCAAAGGATCAATTTTTGTGAAAACCCTTATAACGGAATTTTGTGCACGTAATTTTTTTATCTTATATTACTATTGTGATCTGATTCTGATCATGAAGCATTGAAAATTATACATTTTCGTTGTATGAACTTTAGTTTTCGTTCAAAAATTGCCCCAGCTGGTCCAAATTTTTTATACCAATTTAAAATCACGAAAACAGCAATTTTTTTCCATATAACAACTTTTCAGAATAGCATGATAGAGTGGTGGAAAAAGTGGACCGATGCGAACCATTTTCAATGGCATTCGTCCTTGGGTTAAAGCACGTCATTGCATCAAATTTCTTTAAAATATCTAAAAATTGCGACCTGTAGTTTGGACATAAAAATACATGGACAGACAGACCAACAGGCTTAGACCAATTCAGATTATGATTCTGAATCGATCGGTATAATAAAAAATGGCTGTATCTGAAGCTCTTCTGAATGTTAAACACATTCGCACTAACTTAATGTGCCCTGTACCACAACTGGTGTAGAGTATAAACAGAAAAAGTGTAAATAGCAAAATTTAAAATGATTGTATTGCAAGTATTTTATCGACTGATTACATTAAAACCACAAAACTCTAGAACCAATTAATTGAGTTGCGGTTAAATTTGTCAAACAGTAAAAGAACAAAACCACAAGCAAAACAAAACTATTGCAGCATAAAACTTGTGATATTGTTAGGAGCTAGATATTGTAATAAGTGCAGTTGTAAGAATGAAAGACTTCTTTCAAGTATCTCCAAATTTACTTTAGCATCATATTCGTTAATACTCATTTGCAGGGGCAACGAAAACTCGTATCGTTATGTCCATTTTGTCAAAACGTTTGCAAAGCCCAGAAGGAAGTATCAGAGATCCCACAGAGTGTACATATTTTTGATCAGCATCGAATTCTAAATAATAAACTATAGCAGATAAATGATTTGAGCGCACATTCTATGAGCGATGCTGAAATATCTGTATAAAACTGGAAAAAATTGACCGCGCCTACCCAATATTATAGGGTATCATTATTTAATTTTTTTGTCCATACCTTTATAAGGCGCAGAAACAGTCTTCAAACACTCCATTATAAATTCTTAGCCAGTTTCAAATTTGAAATGCATCTAAACATGGCCGTCTGTTCGTCAGTCTATCTGTCTCCCTGCGCAATTGTGTAGTATTTTTGGTGAACATGCTCCCATTAGCGAAAATGCTAAATGTGGAAGTGACTCAAATCTTTCCAAAACACGCGTACAACGTCCACGCGCCTATGCGACGAAAATTTTCATTTTGAAAATAAAAAAACTCACACGCGCCCACTCCACATTACAGAGCATGAAAATTGTGTTCTTTAACTTTTCTTGTTCTTTTTGGGATAAGAGTGATGAGTATAAAAGATTCGATCATCGAATCGAATACAATTTTTTACTTGCTTTAATTTCTTTTAGGATCGAGGTGGTGGGCATAATAAATTGGGTCACAATTAAACATAATTCTCTTCTACTTGTTTGTAATAAAGATAAGAATAAATGTTATGTTGTATGAAGTGTTTTCAGTTACAATCCAACCACAAACTTTTGATAAAACATACTGCAACTAACTTGGAAAAGGTTCAAGTAAATGAAAGCAAATATTTAAGCATCTGTGTGCACCATCAAAAACTCTTCATCCATTTTCAATGTACAGAATTTTGCAGAACTGAACTCTTTTAAACCTCTTCGTCCATCCTTACATGGGAATATTGGGCAAGATTTGCCCACGAACACAGTTGCAATACGCAAAAGCCCAGTACGTGTATTTTTATGCCACAGCTATTCTGAACTAAATAAATGCTTGATACACGCTATGATTACCTAAATTTGGGCTAAGAATAGAATGAAAGGAAATGTGATCCGTCTATAAATACTCCTCGTACAACGTAAGATGACAACTTACGACTTATAAAAGATATTTATCTAAAATAAAAGAACAGTCTAAAAATTGTCTCAATCGGTCCACGGTCGTCTTCATGCCTTTCAGAGAATCTTGTAATTCCCGCCGGCAGACTTTCATCACACGAGGAAGATAAAAATTATTGCTGTCCTTTTTGAAGAAACATCGGTAAGAAATTTCCATAAATTTCTCTCCTTTTACTTTACAAAACTTTAATTAACGATTGTAAACATGTTACTAAAGAACATGCATGTTACTAAAGAAATGCAAAACGTCTTCTAACTGGTCACGTAAGAATGCAAGCATGCATGTATTTATGTATTGGGTTGTTGGAAAAATTATATTAGAAATCATATGTTATGGATCATGGGTTCTACCTCTATCATCATTTTAGATGGACGACCATAAGTTCACAGAAGAAATCTAGTGTTGATGTTGTGGGGTGATAAACTATACTTTAGGGGGCCAGAGACGTGCCGAAACTTCTCGTGATGATTCGTGGTAACGGCCTTTGACCGGCGAAGAAGAGTTTAAGACTTTTGACTATCTATAACTAGGTGACAGGATTTTCTCATAGATAGCTTGGAGGTACACTGGAAGAAGCTTTGCTTTGAGCATTTCTTCTCTCATAGACTATTGCTTTGGGGTAAATACTGATCAATTGTTGCTGAATCGGTTGGTTATGTAAGGTACATTGATGTAGTAATAGTCGAGTGCATGAAGCAGGCCATGCCAGCTGTAGCCACCGACGCAAATATACCTTGAGAAAGGATAGTCTGGATTTGGCTAACCGGGATTGTGTGATAGATCCAAAGCCAAAAGTGACTACGATCGCGTAAAGCAATGCTAAAGGCTTTATAGTCTAACTTTAAGCTCCACGGGAGTCATGCTACCCGTGTTCTAGTGGTGGAAGTTTTTAGGAATGGAATCTGGCAGTTGTGGTAGTGAGTCCTCACTGCTGGACACGGCCCTTCGAAGAGTGTTATGATAGCTGTTGTTTTCATCATTACTAAAGCGAATATTTAGGGGTAAAGATAAACCTCAATAATTCCCAGAGTGGGTTTATTGGCCATACACAAAGTAAATCTGGTCGTCGAGCGGTAGTTGAAACCTCTAGTCTATAGGCATTATCTAACTCTCCGAGAGCGTCGGTGACGCACGATTAACCCGAAACTCAGCGGACATCGTAAGTGGAGGTTCCCACGACATGCAACTGTTAATGCTGAAGTTCCTATAGAGCATTTTCTTTGAAGGTTTTGTTGCTATTATTCCTCTGTAGGAAAAGTGAAAGTCGATTACTATCTGTAAAACTATGGCTTCTTTATCGTAAGCATAGCGCAACTGTACCTTTATCGAACATTGCGACAAAAAACAGGTAACAAGATTTTATTGCGTAATTCAATCGCTGCGTTCGGGGAATGATGGCGTAAATAACCACCAACTGCGCGGGGGCCGCGTCTTCTACGTGCAGCGAATTGCTAATTGTCAGAAACAACTATCCAAGAAACAGCAGGCAGTGGCAGAAGCCTGGTAGGTAGTTATCCGATCAATAAAAGTTATGTCTTTACCGACTAAGCACTTACTATAAGTATGTACGGTCGTTCACACATGGAAGTGAAGGGTGATGCTTTTTGACTACTTGGCTATGCGGTAACACAGACGTAACGTTGATTGTGGTGTGAACTACTCTTGCCAAATGAAGGTGCGATGCAATCTGTCAAAAGCCACGCAAGATTGATTTTTTTGCATGATTGTTCGCCTGTCTACGGAAAAACTTTTGCAGGGAAAGTTAGTACAGTTAAGTGAAAGTGTTACTTTCTACGCTGTATTCATCAGTCACAATTCTTTGTGATTAACAACGGTTTAGATTAAACTGTTTGCCTTTTGTCATTGAGTACGTATTCATCCACAGAGCCAAAAAAATCTAAAGTCTCCTTTTTTGTAATACCTAAAAACATTTGTTATCATTCTCTTGGAATACGAAAAATTCAAGAAATGGATCCTCTCTCGCATAGCTTTAGAACACCAGCTGTTCGCCCCGTACGTACTCTATGCTTCTTGTCTGAAGGAATAGAGAATTGAATAAATAACGATGGGTATATATATATATATATGTACTTTAAATTAAATTGAAAGAAGAACATTCTAACTCGTACTCCTGACAGATTTGTGACTCTCTCAGGTATATTCTCTAGCCTGATTGCATTTAATTCCTTCTACGTTTGTATGGTGAGTTCTACATCGTTGCTGAATACTGCAAGTTGGCAAAAATCCACACGAAAAATTGAAAGAAATCTAAGGTTTATCGCATATATTCTCAGTTCAAGGTTTAAAAATTTTCGTGATAAAAAAATGATTTCGTTGTCAAAAAAAAAAAAACGGGTCTTTCATGGTGCAAAACCTTAAAAGAAAAACCCAAAGAAAGGAAAGCGCAAAAAAACAAGAGGTAAACATTACCGTTAGCTGAATATGCTTACAGTTAGCAAAAAAAAAAAAAAAAAATGTTACATGATTTTTCCAACAAACCCATAATCCATATATCCATCTATTCAGTCGTTCAGGTAAAGCTTGACATTAAAAGATGCTTGAACTCGTCACTCAGCACCAACGACAAAAAAGCGAACAAATTGCAAGAATTGACCAGCAATCCTTTAATATGGATGAGCACGTACTTCTGCGAACAATATATCAAAACTTACCAACTAAATATTTACTATCAACAACACGTACTATAGGTGTGAACAAACATACATCGCTGTATATGCGAAAGTTTATTGCTTGGACGTATGCATACGGTTGCTACAAAATATCAAAACCCATTTTCTTTACACTCTATAAGTCTGTGGGAAAAAACTGTAAAAGGTCAGGAAGTAAGAAACAAAAAAAAAAAGAACAAAAACAAAGAAAAAAAAACAAAGAACAATATCAGCAAAGAACAAAGGGGAATACATAAGCGTACGGTTTACAGTAATAGCAGATGGAGGTTAAAGCAAATAACTGCTGCCGCATGATGCACATTATTGCAGTAAGAACGACATGAGAAATACGTTCATATTTTGTAAAAATATAACATAAGAGATGTATGTATGTATGTATGTATATGCGTTGCAAGTTTCATAAAGTTATTGCGACAGTTTTCCGAGGAAAGACTTACATGCATATATATATTTGTTGTTGAGGTAAAAATCTATATACATAGGATATGAAACCGACTTTGTAGTGCTTATACGCTTTTCGGTGGATTATTTAAATTTATTTAGCTTACTATAAAAATTTATACAATTTCTTGATGACAGCAAAAAATATTCAATAAATATTTAAAGAGAACTGATGTAAATTTCAATTCCTAAAGGGGACGGAAATAGATGGCAGTGACTTGCAAGGTAAGAGCCACGGCATAACCAAATAATTAAGAGGTTCTCAAGACGGAAGCACGCGGGCCCAATTCCCACCGCTGTAGGATGTTCTTTTAATGAGGGCTGGTTTGTGAAAGTAGCTTCAGGCCGTGTCCGGTCACTACGTGTGTATCACTTATCAATTGGGTGGATACGTTCAAGTTTGAGGCTAATCTCTACCTTTCTCTCTGACATATGTATAGCGGAAATATGGCGAAGTCGTATCTCAGATAGGATATTTACCATTCAAGTACACTTTGTTAGATCAAGAAATTTTGTGTTTTCTCTTCAGAATAGTAAAACTATTCCCTTTAGCTGACAACTTCGATCGGAAAAATATATTGCACGGTTTGAAATAATTACCCATAAGTATCCGATTGGGTGGGAAATCGCGACCAGCAAGTCAATGTTGCGGTTGAGTCTATTTGCCTCTTAGCTATAGTGAGTGCTCACTATAAAGCGTAAAGTCTAGCCGCACATCCCCTAGGTTATGGGCACCATATCACCATCTCTTTCTCTTTACTTATTTCCTTCTGACAGTGACAGTATTAAACGAATGGTGAAGTATACCTTGAGTATTGGCCATATAAATAAAAAAAAAGTACAGTCGATTAGTTGTCGGTTTCATCTTTCGCACTCATCGTATTCGAAAGTCCTTCTTTCTACATTCGATTACTTACCACTACTTTGGGGGTTAATGGGTAATTACTATCCCGACATTGGGTGCACACTTATAATTGTTTAAACATTGCTACATATATATGCTACCAGTTCAACAGTATTTCGGCCTATATTCAATAAACTATGCAATTTAATCGCTTATCACCATCACTAATCTTACAAACTGTTCCATCTCTACGTTCACTAACCAATTTTCGTTCTTTGTCTTCAACTGTCTACTAGCACTAACCAGGAGCAATAACCAAAAGTAGTATTTTTGTCTATTGAAAGCGAATTTGAAGTATAATAATAATTGAAAATTTACCGAAGTGATGATAGCCCACCAAGATAACCCACATTTTTTGAAGGTTTCTGTCTTCGCTAAAAATGTCTTATGTACAATGGGCTAACCTTACGCCAGCGAAAATTACACAAGAAAACTCAAGAAAACTATATACAAACAAAAGCGATTTTATATAATTTTTTGACGCTATCACCCACCACGATATGCATTCTCAACATGGACAGCTGGAAAATCCGATATGGATATATTACAGAAATATTGCATATTAAATAAATAATACGTATGTACATTGCTTTACATTATTATTATTCGTTTTATTTTATTTTGAGATAATCAATATAAAATTATGGCAAGCACTCAGTAGGTCGTGCTTGGACGAATACTGATTACCCTTACTTAAAAGCTCTAAAGATATGTGTCGCTATTCTGGTTAGTTTCATAGTCGTGTTAAATAAATTTAAATTTAAAATTAAAATTTATTAAACTGTAGAAGATGTATGTAAGTACTTTCAAGCCCCTTTTTCCGGCTTGATATATGGATATGAATTGAGACGATAGGTAGGGAAGTTTCGGCATTTATCTTAATAATCTGGAATTTAATGTAAGGTATATGCAAGCAATAACTCTCGTCTCTCTCGTGTCTCAGCTTTTAATACAACGTCATATAACATGGAGGGTCTATCGCAAAGCTGGAACTATCCCCTTTGGGTAAGGCAAGGCCTATTTAACATCTTTAATTATTCGCGATATTCGGTCACCCTACAGTCAGGCACTCAAGCGCCGATCCTGCATAGGATCATTCTTCGTGCACGGGCCTTATAGAGGTGGGCGACCTGAATGTAACTTGGATGTGTGGGCGAGATCTTCCAAACTTTGCGTGGAGGCCCTCGAACCCATCCAGCGAAAAGCTCAGACGCTCAAAGGTTACGAAAGTATGTCAAACCTCCCGCTACCCTTGACCCCCAACGTTGACTGTATTGTGGCTATCCATGGCAAGCGTTTTACAGAGACAAAAAGAGATTAGTCCACCAACTAAAGCATTTAACTGGATAGCGTTCTCACCCACTCGACCTTCATGCCGTACAACATACCACCGAGACTCGTTTTTCCTTAACTAAAATATCCGCCTACCAACAGTTGTCTTTCCCATCGTGTCGATGTCTCCATTTTCAAGTAAAACGTTCAAAAGCGCTAGTCCTCTTCTTCACCCCTTCCTTCCTTTAACTCTTTCTGACCACTGCCGTGCCCATATGTACAGAGGACATCCTCTGTCAGAGGACATCCTATCCAAAGCGAAATATCAAGCGAGCGATCACAGACATCTAATCACACTACTACTTCTCTGGTTCCGTTAATAACGTAACAGACATTGAAGCTCCATAGCAATTGATTACTAAGTAGAAAAGTTTGCAAACAAATGACTTCCGATACTCTCGAGGGCTTCTTTATAGTGAGTTCAACAAGAGATTACATTAGAGATACATGGTTCAAGTCGGTTACCGTGAAGTAAGGCTTTATTATATACATATGCCTATTAAGGCTTTAATCTCCGATGATTGATCGTAGTCGAAATAAGTACTGCATCATAGTTTGCTTTCCGAGAACAAACCATTTCCGTGCGATAAGGCTGTTTTAATCTTCGGGGACGGAGATCAGTCCTATATAATGATGATGAGCCGCCACAAATTGCCATCGCACATTTTCCAATGACCGAGAAGAATAATCTCGAGGCAATAAAAAATCTCTCAATCTCAATAATCATCTCTCTGCAGCCTGAAGACTCTTATGAGATATATAGAATTACAAATCTAATATACCCTCATCTATTAATGGTGCGCGTAAAAATTCCATTTATTTTCTCTCAATAATTTATGTCAAGCATTTATTGGGATAATATATACTATATCCGGAAGGACAAAAAATAAATTATATAATAAAACATTATCACGACTTATAACAATTATTATTATAAATAAATTTTAATTTTCTTCTCAGGCAGAATTAGCAGCCAAATATAAAATTTTAGATAAATTACAATATATATATATATGTATATATATACATTTTTTTTTGTGCTTTACAAACTCCATTATACTCTGAATTGTATGAACAACATATGTTTATAATTTATTTGTGTATATATTACGGCAGGATGCAAGTACATTAGTTTTGTTATTCCGTTTGTGAGTTACGTAGGAAGAGATCCCCGGGGGTCTTATAAAGTATGAAAATTGCTACGTATAATATGCGGAGCTTGTTTAATATCCTACATCACTTGTCTCATAAGAGGAGATTAAGTTTGTGCGGATGTGTGCAACATCGAGAAGAACTTGAGATACACACTTATGATTATACGGACCTAAACGTGTCTGTCTGTCCATCCATTCGTTCGCTTCTTCGTTTTGTTTTTTGGTACCCAACGTACTTTTTTGGCCCAAGAACGAACCCTATTAAAAATGACTTGGATTGGACCACATTTCCGACCCCTTCCCTTATAGCATTCTACTCTGAAAATTCGATGTATTGATAACTGCAGGGTATTTAATGGTGCACAGTTCACCACTATAATCTTTCACTTGTTTTTAATATAAAAACGAAAATTTCACTTTATGGAGCCCTATGCGAAATGTTTTCCAACTAATGCAAAAACAAGAAATAAAAATACACACACACACACACATTCACCCAAGCCTATACAAACGAAAGCAAACATAGCTTGAGAAAAGTGTAGAAAGGTATTAAAAATATTGAAAATTCTGTTTTTGCGTCTTTACTTACAGTTCTGTCATTATACTCTTAAAATGCAATGCGAGAGTGAGTTCCACTATACAAATGTTAATTGCATCAGCCGCAGAAACTTTTACAAATATTATACATTTACTGGAGATGGAGTAACCGAAATTCATTTCAAACTTTCGATATTGTTTTCTCAGGCTGAATACTTTATTTAAATGGCTCCAGTTACCATAGTTGAGGTGACACGGGTTGCACTACACATATGCATATTATACTGAAAGTAACTGAAACACTTGCAGTCTTTATGTCCGCAATCAACAAGTTGATATACAAATAAAGGCTTGCATGTATAAATGCATACATACACATATACATATACTCATATACACACACACATCCTATATAATATATATAAAATCAATCGATATATATAGGCATGTGTAGAAAAAATAGTTATATTTTTTTTTGGGCATGAATACTGCAGTCTGCTTATTATACATACGTATGTATACGCAAGCATGCATGCACATATATCTATGTGTATGTAATTATAGAGAGAGAGAGAGAGAGAGAGAGAGAGAGAGAGAGATAAAGAAAAGGGAGAAAATTATTGAAAATCTTTGCTAAAGCCATTAACATGAACAATGAAGTCTACTTACTGTAAAGCCCACTAACTCTATGTTAAGCATGGTTACATATACATATAGAATGATTAGTTGTTACATACATGTACAATAGTTCTTAAATGCGCTTAGAGTATAAAGTTTTAAATAAATTCTACCAACAGATATTTTTCTTTATTTTAATCAAAGATTGATATCCATAATAATGAAATTAAAATTCAAAAAATGAACAAATGAATCCTGCACAACAAGAAAGCTCCGCTCTCGTGATTTTCGGCATTAGAAAATTTGTAAAAAGGGGAAAAAAATTTAAGTAATTCTATAGAACAATTTTACATTGATATTTCCGTAGCTGATTTCCTATCACCAGGTAGCCAACCATACGTTTTATTCCTTTATTTATTTTTTCTCTCTTTACCCACTTATCGATAGCTTATTATTCATTTATTTATTTCATTTATTTTCGTATTGTTTATTTTAATACGGTTTCCCTGCCATTTGAATTGTTTTGCGCTGGTCATCACTATTTCTCATTCCAAACAAGTATTATTTATACATGGCTCATATTTCTTCTTTGAAATTTTAGCAGTGCCTGCATATAGATTTAGTTTATTATGCATATAATTAGGCATAGACATTGCTTATCGTTCACTCAAGTCAAGAAGATATTAGTGCCTATCTTTTTGTGCGGACAATAACGTTTATGGTGCAGCATATGCTAAATTTGTGCGAATGCATGTAACATCCAGAAAGACTTACAACATAGACGCGGCTTTTACTATTCTGATAGCTTTCCTGAATCGATTTACGCATGTTTACGTGCCTGTTTTTGTAATGTCTGTCTCGCAAATTTTATGTTTAATCTGCAGATTGCAATTTCTAACGAAACTTGGTAAACTGATATCGCTTGATCCGCTGAACAACCCTTTTGAATAGAATCATATTTGCGACGACACTCCCTATGAGGTTTTATTTGGAAAAACTCGTCATATAAAAGAAAATGCCTGAGGGGCCGAGTAGGCAAAGAATCTCGATTAACAACTCAACGGCCATGGGTTCAAATCTGAAGTGCAGTAGCGTCTTCTATAAAGGGGATAGTCTTAGATGCTAGTGCTTTAAGACTTTAGTTTTAGAAGTTTCTTCCCTGGCTAAATTACTAATAATAATAATAACACTCTTTAGAATAAGTTAAAAAAGAATCAGGTCGACGGAAAGGTACAAAAGATGCACAGATAGTCTGTCAGTAGCTTCAGTAGCTGGATGGAGCGAAAGCAAAGTTAGATACGATCTTGTCCTTACAATCTCTCACTAGCAAGGCATAGTTATCATGCATAGCAAATTTACTACGCTTATTATAATAAAAATAATAAAGTCTTTCTGCAAAAATCGTTGCATAAACAGGCGTCTCTTCAATCACTTTTTTCATTACTACGAAAAGTAAGCTTTCATAAAGGAAACCGGTCTAATTTTTAATATTTTATAATGTGAGCTGATCCATAAGGATCGCTTGATATAAAAATGAACTGAAATTCGCCCACTTAGGTCAATTTTCCGGAACATACCTCTTATAAACATGCTCATAGACATATACCAACCAAATCTAATTTTTAGTAAAGTTGAAGTGAATAAATGGTAAGGTGCTCAAGATGAAGAGTAATTTTTCTAAAATATCGGGCCTTCTTCAATGTAACGACTACCATAAAAAGTGTGCCATTACTACTTACTTATTAAACAATGTTTAATTTTTGATATTTTATTAGAAAAATAAATGAAGAATTCTGCTAGGCGAAGAGGTGTAGAATACCGATAGGTCGGCTTTGTCCGTCTATAATATCCTTTTTCCCTGTAATATGCCCATAACTCAGCGGATGTCCTTCATACTTGTAATATAGTGAGGGTTAGAAGGAAGTAGAGAAAGTGATGAGGAGAGAGAATGGCTTTAGTCTATTGGATAAGAGCTCATTCCTAGCTAGCCTAGTGACGGAGAGAGGTAAAGCTATAAAACCATAACACGCACCCAGTCCCCAGTGCCTAGTCAGCCAGGCGGTCTAAGGCAAATTATGGTCAGACCGCGCCTATAAGTTCGAGAGTGCGGGCAACGAGTTGGTAGTCATTACCCTTATTTTCTTGGCTATGCCTAGGTCCACTTACGAACTTACTTTGTCGTTTTCTCCAAATATTTTTAACAGCTAGCAATAATTCTGTCTGCGCTCAGTGATTTGTCATTATCCTTCAAGCTTAGGACTACTCTTGTCTAGGCTGAACTAGATAATTAACTTAACATTACACCTTTCTTTCACTAAAAAGTTTGTGCTTCAACTCAACTTCCTGTAAATAGTTGACTGCTATTATTCCTTAGTAGTTCTTTCGGCCCACGTTAAACTCACTTCAAAGTTATGTAAACCTAATGAATTGTAATATAAAAATGGTTTAGTTAATGCTTGAAACGATCGTAATAACTTTGAATGAATTCAGTCGTGTGTGTTGCAAATAAGTTTAACTGTCACTAAGGAGTCACTTAAATAAAGTTATACGATGTGGCTTAGTACAAAGTGGCTGCGAACTGCAAACAATTCTGATGTGTTTGCTAAGCATTAACTTCTTTAATCGAATGTATTATATAATGAGCATGAAATATAAAAAGATTTAAAATATTGCTTGAAATTAAAAGAATGGAAAGTCAAAGTTTCGTTAAGTGGAAGATTTATTTTCATTACGACGAATTTCTCTTTGACCTTATAGTCATATAAATACAGTCAAGTGTTTTATAACGCGGTCTCTACTTATCAAGCGTTTCTTGTTTAAGAATATCGCAAGAGGTCAAATGGCATGCAAAATTTTTACGTTGCTACACTGATTCGATTTGTTTTTTTATTCAGTTGACGTTTACACGTGTAGTTGAATCGAATGGTTGAATAATTAACATAATTATACCTTACATTACTTGTGGTACAGGCAATATTAAGTTAGTGCGGACGTATGTAGCACTCAGAACGGCTTAAGATAGACGCACATTTTATTGCACTGTCCGATTCAGAATCATTTTCTAAGTCGGTCTAAGTGTGTCTGTCTGTCTATCCGTCTGCGCACGTATTCTTGTGTTCAAGCTGCAAGTCGCAATTTTTGAAATGTTTTGATGAAATTGGGTACATAGACATACTTTGGCTCAAAGACGAACGCTATTGGAAATGATTCGTATCAGACCATTTTTTCGATCACTCGGCCTACTCGGCCAACTTTTGCAAATTTCAAAACTTTTCAGCATAAGCTAAGTGGTGGGTTGATGTGAAAACTTTCGTCCGACTGGAGCAATTTTTGAACCCCCTCTCATGTAACTGTTCCTATGGAAACTAAAGCTTTATATGGTAATAATGTTGAGTTTCTAATGTTGGATGGTGAAAATTGGCTCACAATAGTAAATTGCCAAAGGAATTTACTTTACTGAATTTGGACCACATAGGTCTGCTTTTAGGATGCTACCGCATATAAGGATTCTCATGAAACGTCAACCTTTATATGCCAAAAAAGCCTAATTGTAAATTTTTTTTGTGGTGAACGTTTATTTATAAATAAAAAAATTAAGTGGACACAACTGGAACCACGTGTGCCTATTTCTTGGCCCCGCTCGATATAAGATGTGCGATGAGTAGTAAGTTCCACAAAAAATGGGTCAATATTTTAACATTTTATGATGAAAATTAATTCATAATAAGCAAAGAAAATTAACGGTAGGAAATATGGATCACATAGGTCTAATTTTTTATACCCCAACATATATAGGCGCTCTTACGAAACGCAAACTCTTATATGCAACTTTTAAAAGCCTTTAAAGAAGTCATTTCATTAAGCGAAAACGTGTAGGGTATTTATTTATGGCTCACTACTTTTATTTTTTCGTCATTCCAGGTTTCCCTTACCGCAATTTCCGCCGAACGCATTTTCTGAGTTGAATTAATTCTGAGTTTCATATAATAGGATTTTCATATTATGCGGTATGAATTTTTCGCGTTGTAGTAGGCTTGACTGTATATAAGTAGTAACCATCAGCTTATACAATGTTTGTTTACTTGCTATACTTACGTACGGAATCATTACCCATGTTCTTGAAACAGGATTATGATGGTATTATAATAAGTAGAACTTTGATTTTATATTATTGCAAGCGTAGTTGATGAAGATGATGAAGATTAGATAGATTGTTTGCTTACACAATTGTCCAAAAAATGTTTGCGAATACTTGACTCAAATTCTGAAAGACACTTCATCATCTGCCATAAGTTTATAAGTCATTAATGCATATGTTTTGAATCGCCTGATAAAAGCCTGTTTGTCCGTCTGTCAGTCTATGTACCTGATAACTGAAATATCTGTAGAAATATTAAATTTTGACAAGGCTTGATAGACCGACATGTGTGTCGCTGAGGGAAGCGCACTCTTGAAAATGCTTTGGATCAGATCAGTTTTACGATCACACCTTACGAAACGCGTTATTTTAAAATATTCATATCCTGTTTTCAAAATATCTGAGCAAAAGCCGCTAGGTAGTAGCGTTTCGACATAAAAAATTAATACGAGAACTTTGGCTCTGATAAGTTAAACGAGAACTTGGCTTCAATATGACAAAGATGTCTAATTTTTTTGTTTCGTTTTATGATGAATCGTCTACATGGGTATATTTGGCGCTTTAAAGAATTGTAAATTATACGTTTTTTTTTCTTTTTAACCTGAGATGGTCCCCTTAACTGTCTAACACGGTAATGGTCAAAAACAAATGAGGAAAGATAAAGAAATGGTTATGGCTTGACCGATAAGACAACTCTGCGGCACTTTAGATTTGAACCAATGGACACTGACTTGTTAGTCATGTTTCACGATTTTTAACTAATTGGTTGGTTACTCATGCGGAAACTACCACATGACAAAAAGAAAGTCGACTTTTTTTATCTTTTACAATGAACGATAGATGAAAGATAAGTAAAATCTTTATTAAAATTTTCCCACAGCAATTCACCTTTTAAGTCTCCCTTCCCGAGTAAGGTCATCCATAGCAGTTAGGGGTTCACATGAAAAGAAAGCATAATTTTTACTATTTCATCACAAAAATAAATGGAAAATTTGATTAAGTTACGTCGTTTAGGGTATTTACTGGTTGTTCTTGCTAGATTAGTGTTATTGTACCTGTTGTAATTATTATCATCTTGAACTTAAGCTTATACGCATATTGTAAAATTTATGTGAAACTTTATTTATATCCTTGCAGAGGTTACAATTTTATCAAATCGTATTTCTTTTATCTTTCAATGTAATCGGTTTAGAATTGAGAATATTTTCTTATTGTAACAGTTTAAAAGCAATTTTCTTTTTATTTATTCATGTACTGTTAAGTTTAATAATAGCTTAAGCATTTCTATGGTAGTACAGTAATAGTATGTCAATGCATTGTTTTATTTCTATGACAACATGAATTTTTTGTTTTTTTTGTTTTTTTTTTTATATTTATAGCACTTACTTTTTAAATATATTAACGAAAATGTAATTTCGATGAAGAGCTTCTACGTGCCCTTTTTTAAGGTCGTTAAACGAAAAACAAAATTTTTTTTCTTTTAATACAGAGTATTAAAGACCTTTTGTACTCATTGCTGGTTAATTAATTAATTTTTTAAATATAAAATATTAAGTATATACAAGTTTAAAGGGAGGTAAGAGAATTAAGAATTGCTCTTCATTAAAATGTCATTAATTTTTAACAATAGCTTGGAAATTGGAAGCCTTATTAAGCGATTGTTATCTTTGTATGATGGCATGTACGACAATATTATGCATTGTATGTCATTATGTATATATCGTTATCAATATTGCATTCTTCGGTTTTGTTTAAATCATTTCTATGTGTTTTCATTCGTCCCTCCGTCCGGGCATTTAATGCAAATGAAAGCATTTCTCTATTTGTTTCTATTACATTCAATACTTAGGAACGTTGATTTTAGTTTCTGAATCAATGCACTTCCATAATACTTACTTCTCCACTTTGATTTCTATCTTTTAGTCACGGATGGACATATTTATTTTTATCATTTAGTTCAATGTATTTAAATTAGATTTATTCTATCAGCACCGAAGGTCAAAACGTTTGCAACCCCCAGACGGAAGCATCAGAGATCCTACAGTGTGTATACATTCTTGATCAGCATCAAATTCTAAATCGATTTAAGCATGTCCGTCTGTAATGTTCGTTCTAAATATTCTCCTGGCCGCAAAAATAAAGCTATCGACTCCAAATTTTGCAAAAGTATTGGAAGTTCTCGCACATAGGTTGGTATTGAAAATGGACCAAATCGACCGAAGTACAAGCCCGTAGCCCCACGTAAACTAAAAACATCTCCCTTTTTCATAGGATTGAAAAATTGGTTTTTGCTCATTACTCATAAACAATAGCAAATAAATGTACAAAAATTTGATCGCATACGCTATGGGTGATGCTGTAGCATTTGTGCACAAAAGCAGAAAAAATTTGACCACACCTATCCAGTATTGTATCGTATCAAACTTTAAATGTTTTCTGATTATCTTTATAAAACGCGGCAACAAGCTTCAAAAATCCTTTAAAGTATATGAATTCACCTAAACATGTCCGCTTGTTCGTCTGTCCATCTGCCTGTTTGCGCAACGTTGTAGTATCTGCGCTAAACATTCTTTCGTTAGCAAAAATGAAGATATCGCCTACAAATTTGCTATCTAAACTTTTCAAAGAACTCGCCTACAACGCCCACATGCGAGTTTATAGAGCACGAAAATTTTGTTCTTTTCCTTGTTTTGTCTTTTTTAGTTTTTTGTTTGTTTTACACTTTGTTTATATCTATTACGTGTGTTGCTGTTTCCCCTTTCGCTTTTTCTCTTTCCCTCTGTCTCTTTCTATTCTCTTCGCGAATATATTAACTTACGTTTACTAGATAGCGGAATGATTGTAATATAGATTAAACGACAAGGGCGTATGCATTTATTCCAGCAGAATTTAACTTGGAGTACGTAATGGTTTCCTCGAAAAGTTGAGTTCATTTCATTTGAGTTTTTTATGCAAGAGAGTGGAGGTAAACAGCAGACAGAATTGCTATATAATGAGAAAAGAGCGAATAAGCAATGAACAGCGTCAGAAGATTTCGAACTTGTACTGCGACGACGGAGATGAATTATTGAACAGTACTGTGCCGTGTGGCCTCATTCTATAAAAACATTTGCGCATATAACGGGTTATTTGAAAGCGACACTACTCGTTATAGTAGGCCTCACTGTGCCTAAAGTAGCAGATTTATTTAAAGTATATGGCCATTAAACATACTCCAGAAAGCGATGGAATTCCATCTAGCGCTTCACTATTTATAGCTTTCGCGTTTTTTGATTTGCCACAGCCACGACGATAATCGACGAAGAACCGTAGCTTGTACAGCCCGTGGTCTTGCGTTGGCATCCCTCAAGCAGTACAACTACCAGTGATACTCCTAACGACATACATTTTTCTATTACTCCTGCGCCTTTGTATGGCTCAGACAGTAAAACTATAAGAGATACTCCTAAGCACAAGCGACTTAGGTGTGGTGCAAGCATTCTCACTGCCATGATGCTTTAATTTATTTTATAAAGGCCTCAGCGCTGCTTAGACATAGTTACTCTTGCCACCAGAAAATTCCGAAGAGCTACCCTAACTTTCGTTTTATATAGGAACATGTGTCAACTAGCTTCGTCAAGCTTTTGCAGCAGCTATTACATCACAGTACTGGCTCTAGTTCTCTATGGTCTCCATAGCGAAAAACTCTTAGAGAAAAAAGGCAAGATTTTATAAGGAAAAGAATAGTTCTCCCAGCAATAGAAAGAAGCTCTACCGGATTATAGATGGTTGAAATCTTAGACTAGAATGGTGACCATGTGAGGGTTTTCTTATATCTTCCCCCTCCCCCCCTTCCTTAGCATGGAGTCGCTCTCTCCCGCATCCCTCATGCTTTCACACGAATTTATTAAACAATCTGCCAACTCCCCAGGAGACCTTAGGTTACTAAGAATCGCCACTGATATCAAAATTAGGTAGCTATTGTTTGCTCAGCTCTCGCCGGAAATGGAACACACTCCAAAAAGATATCCAAGAAGATTGTGGCCTTGCTATGTTCTGAAGTAAAAACAGAATCGTTCGAGGGACACTGGTGACCAATGTTAAACGAAGGATACTATTTGTATGATGAATATTTGAGGTATTGAAATAGTTGGGTGCAAGTATGGAAATACCTATAATCCCGAACAGGGACGGATCGCGAACTTGGAACAAATAATTGCCAGACCGATGAAAGCTTCAACGGATCGGCCAACTGATGCGGCACCACTAACGCATCATCCAAGAATGGGCCTGCACTAACTGTTTGCCTATTTGCTGGTAGCAATTAAAATACAGGAATTCCTTGACATATATATATTATTGATCAACTTGCGATTCTAAGATGAGAGAATGCCCTGTCTCTCCCCCCCTTCCCCTCCCCCCGCTCCCATCCTCCGCACTCCATCCTCCGCACTCCATCCTCCACTCGCCCTTCTCCGCCGTCCCTGTCCTCTCTCTCTCTCTCTCTCTCTCTATATATATATATATTGTATATATATATGCCTATATATATATTATATATATATATATGCCTTTTATATATATATATATATATATATATATATATATATATGCCTTTTTTTCGAAATTTTCGCGGCTATTAGAGATAAAAGAAGGGATCGAATTAAATAGATAAAACTTTTCGATCAATCATCTTTTCGAATCCTTGAAGGATACCCGAAATAAAAAAAAAAAATTGGAATTAAAAACACCAAATGCTTACGTTCAGTTCATAGATCGAGCTCGAAGCCGTGTGCCTTACGCATCTGCAAATACATATCTGCATATAATTCAGTTTGTATTACAAACAAAATGCCGTTCAGTTGAATTTATTGTACCAACTGTACGGCAATGTGGTCACAAAAAAAGGATGAAAGAGCAATAGAAGAAAATTATATATATATATGTTTTTTTTTTTATTATTTTAGGTCGGTTTCAGTTGAATTTAACCATTTATCTGCCTTTTATGTGTGGAATGAAATACGAAAGTAAATGAAAAGTTGTGTTAGTTAAAACTCCTTTCAGACTTTCCCACTAAGATTATGTTCCAGTAACAGGGACCTCAAAAGTATACATAAATTTTAATAAATAAAGGCAAGCAAGTCGTTAAAGAGGAATAAATAAACAATGTTTGTGCTTTCTTTTCTCTTTTACTTACACTAAAGTATGCGTTTTGCTTGATGTTAATCTTATTTATGAATAACTTGTGTCATATCATCATTATTGACATTCCTATGCATGTAGCTTACAGTTCATAAAGGAGTTGAGGGAGATTGTTAATTGTTATATGAAAGAAGATTCTAAAAATATTTTTTTTTCTTTTTATATTCCATACGAACTTTATTAAGGCCAATATGTCTCATATTGATTGATAACTTTCTGCAATCTTTTGTGGTTAACCCATTATGGGGTCATTATAGAACACCCGGGTTTTCATGGTAAGAAAACAAAACAAGTGATTTTTAAAGGTATTCCACAGAAAGCGATACAAATAGTAGCGGATAAAGGCAAGGTCCGGACGATACGGTTAACGCAACAGAAATACCGAGACAAGTTCCTTCAATCGAGCTATTCAAGATTTTTATTGCCTACCATTGTCCTTATGTAGAAGACAACGAATTCTCTTAATTGCGCGCGTTACGACTGTTATTAACCGTCTAGCCAGGTTAAAAAAGCTTATAAAGCTTGATTCTTTTTCGAACCCATAAAAAAACAAAGCCTTAAACTTATGTGACGCAAATCCCGGATTTACCACTGTTTGGATACGTTCATCCCCATTTTGGGACATGGTATCTATCTTTTTTCTACTATTGCGGTATGCTTCCGTTGTACTTGTCCTTGAGGAATTTCATCGACTTTTTCAACGGTTGGTTAGCAGAAAGCCTCTTAACATTGAAATTTGAAGAGCTAAAGCCAGCGAAATATTTTCTTAAAGACAATACTTGTAAAGTATCTGCGCCATACATGCAATGATTTTCTTCGGAAGCGTATGGAGTGCTATCGCTTTCGTAAAATTTCGATCTCTGTGGAAAGACTAACAAATCTATTTGCTATAAAGCAATATTTCGTTTTTAAAAAGTCGAACATTATGGTGGACCAGTGACCACTATTAAATATCGTACACTACTCTACTGCTTTTCAACTAACTACTTTTCAATATAAAGCACTATATGGGAAGCGGTCAAAAAAGCTGTTCGATACGAAGCCGCATTTCGCCTTGGGACATACATATCAGTTTACCAAAGCTCATCAAAATATCTCAAAAATTGCGGCCTGTAGGTTGAGTACAAGGAAACAAGACCGATCGGCAGGTTTAGATCTATTCAAAAAGTAATTCGGAAGGTGATTCTAAATCGATCGGTATAATCAAAGGTGGATTCGTCTCAGGCCAATTCGTTGCATATATCCTTACAAACTTATACGACAAGTCGTGTCGTGTATAATGAACATGAAAACACCGTGGGACGTGGTATTGTGAAAAATGTGCTTGGCATGTGAGTGCATTTAAACAATAGCAACAGACAACGAGAGGGATACGATCGATTAGCTAGGCTTTAACGTCAACGAATGTAATCAAAACCTTTTTTTGCTTTGTACCCTATACCACTTGTCCTACAGGGTATGTTAAGTTTGTGCGGATGTATGTAACACGCAGAAGGTGTTAAGACAGACCCATCTGTTACTGTACCAATCGATTCAAAATCTAAGCCTATTTATTCTATTCGTCTGTCTAACTGTCCATATAAACTGGTGTTCAAGCCACAAGTCGCATTTTTTGACATACTTCGATGAAGCGTGTTACACTGACATGTTTTCACTCAAGGTCGAACGCTATTGAAAATGGTTTTGATTGGTCCACTTTTTCGACAACTTCCCTTGTAAAGCCCTATTTTGCAATGCCATTATAGCGAAAACTTGCAATATTGAGAACCCTTTCGTTCGACTGGGGTAATTTTTGAACCCTCTCTCATATAACCGTTCCTACGAAAATTCAATCTTTATGTTATAAAAGGATATCATTTTTACTATTTCATTGCGAAAATTAGCTGATAATAGTAAATTGATATAGAAATCAACGTTACCGAATTTGGATCATGTAGGTTTATTTTTCATATACCACCGCACATAAACATTTCTTATCAATCAATGTCTTGGTGGATTATTAGCTAAAGGAACGAATAACTGTATTAGGTGAAGGCATGTAGAGTAACTAATAGTGGATCTTGTCCGACTATAATGTTCTTACTTGTTTTTACATATTACAATGTGCACATGTGGATGTTTATTATTGCGATTAAATTTATGAATTTGCATAATTCATTCTGCATAAAATAGTCTACCAGTTTAATGTGACAAATTGATTGAATATTTGTGTTAATAAAGTAAATCTACGCCAATATGTCAAATGTACGTGATATGTTTGCATTCAATTAACTTAATTACGACTCTTTTTAATTATAGATTGGAATGCTTGTGAATCATTGTCATTGTTTGTAGTCAATTCGATTTAATTTTAAATATGTTTATATCAATCGTTTACGTAAAAATTATGTAAACCGAATAATTCACATCAGCAATATATGATAAGAAGACACGTAGGTCAAATTAATTCAGTAATTTTTCATTTCATTATTTTCATGTACCTGTGTAAGAATTGTCAGATACAAAGATACAAAGTGTAGTAATTTAATATGAAGGAAGGCATTACCAGATAAACATATCTGTTAGGTAGCGTTCAATGATTTATTTGAAAGGGAATTTTGTAAATTTTAAAACAAGTAAGAAAATGGTACTCGTTCATGACCCATCACCGTTAACCTAAAAAAGACAAGAAAAGTAAAAGAACTAAATTTCCATGTTGTATAATATAGAGTGGGCGAGGCTGATTTTTTCCTCTCCCATGAAAAGTTAGGATCACATCCAAATTCTGTTACAAATTTGTATGTGATATCTTTATGTTCGCTAACCAGAGAATGTTTACCATAAATACTACGCAGTTACGCAGACGGACAGATGGACAGACGGATATGTTTGGATGCATTCCAAATTTGAAAGTGGTCAAAAAATTATACCCTTTATGGGATTTTTGTAGCTTGTTTCTGCGCCTTATAAAGGTATTGTAAGCTAAATTGTGGCATACTATAATATCGAGTAGGAGTGGCTATATTTGTAGAGGTGCTACAGCGTGGCCATAGCACATGCGTTCAAATTTTTGTACATTTATCTGTCATAGTTTATGAGTAATGAGCAAAAAGCCAACTTTTTCTTCCTTTTCTAAAGCGGAGATGTTTTCAGCTAGCTACACCTAGTGCTGTAGGCGTGTCCTTCAACCGATTGAGGCTATTTTCATAACAAACCTGCATGCAACAACTTTCAATGTTTCTGCAAAATTTGAATTTGGTAGCTTTACTTTTGCAGTCAGGAGAATGCTTACAACAAACATGGCACAGGCGGACAGACGGATATACTTAAATCGAATTACATTTTAATGCTGATCAAGAATATATATACCTTATGAGATCTCTTATCCTTCCTTCTGGGCGGGCATTGCAAACGTTTCCACAAAATGAATACACCTCTCATTCTAGAATGATTGGTATAATCAAAAGGCAATATCTTGACCTATATAACCTTGAACTGTGCTGAGTTTCATCTAGAAAAGTGAAAATTATTTAAAATGAATATTCCAGATGTTTGAATGTATAGGGTTGAGCTTTCTCGGATTTCGCTCCCATTTGTGCAATTAGTTCAGGAGGGGCAATTCACTTTTCTGATTATACCGGAACTGCATTTAGAAAGTGGGGAAACTGTTAACGCGTTTCCTCTGCCAAGTTGCTTATCAGTAGATGCTCTTTCCACACAGCAGGTACCTTTTTTAGTGTCTCCTCCTTTCGCCGTATCTTTTGCTCTTTCAAGATGCTGGATGTGGCTTTTGACACAAACTTGAGCTGTTGATAGCGTACATCAACAGGTTGTGCGTGCAAATGCTTTTGATGCTTTGCTGTTAGCACGTCGCATTCCAACGTTGTAATCTTTTATGTAATAAACGGTAAGATGCTCTTTTCAATTTTCTCAAAAAAAAGAAGCAAATATTCTGATAGGTTCTGTACATTACGAGCAAATTATGGTCAAAGTAATCGTCCGTTTGAGCGCACTATACCCAAAGTTATGAAGTAATTTGAAGAAACTGGATCTGTAACAGATTTATTTAGGCCCGCTCATCATTGAATGGCGGGCACGATGGAAATATTGGTATTATTAGTGAAAATACCAAGGCAAATCTAAATTAATCCATTACACGACGTGCATAGCATTTGAGTCAATTTTATGGCACATTATGGCGCATTTTGCATTTGGATTTGCACCTCCATCCCTACAAAGCGCTCATCATGTCTAAATTGATTTTTAATAATAACTGATTCTTCGTGATGCAAACGAAGCTGACAATAGCTTTACTCGAGAAGGAACACAAACTATATCCTAAATCAATCACTAAGAGTACAATATTAAATATGACTGCTAGTACAATACCGCTACATTATATTGTCTAAGTAGTGGTAGGAATTTTTTATCTAAAATTTCAATCTTAGACAACATGCTTTTACTTAAAACAATGGCTCTTCTGACATAACTATTGTTGCATAGTCAACAAAAGCAAAATTAATTATGAAAATTCTTTTCTTAAACAATAATAATAAAATAAGTTTAATGCTTTCAACATAGTAATTTATAAATAAAAAAGAAAAAATTTTTGCTATCAAAAGAAATGAAAAAAAAAAACTTTTCATTTTTCATTATATGGGCCGCATATTTTGAAAGTGAGGCAAGTCCATGTTCTATTATTGCGGGACTGCATTTCGAAATTTACAAATATTGGTAAGCCCCATAAGTCCTATAATGTGCTGACTAAAAAAAGAAAATAAGAATTTTATTATTCTTAAATGAACTTCGTTCACGTTCAAAATGAATGAATTATTGTAACCGTTCATTAAAGGGATAAGATTTTAGCTCGGTATCAACTGCAAAGAAAATACTATTCAACTTTTCTAATCCCGTATATATGGCATTTCGGGGTCTGAACTTGGCAACACTATTTTAATAACATATGTAAAACAGCACTGCATTCCAGAGCCTCATATGTTTACTGCAACGTTTGCCTTTTTACAGTATGAATAGTTTAACAATCGCTCAACGTGTTAAATTTGTAAAAACGTACAGCAAAAATGTTGCTTCTGCAGCAGGCACGTTTCGTGCATTTTTCTTCAGCGGTGAGATTCCTTTTTTGCTTGGCGTATATGTTAAAAAGCAGAATTGTCGCATTTCTGGCTGTGAAAATCCACGGCATTTCCAAAAACCTAGGGATTGGGCATTGGCATTTGGTATGTGGGTGGAGGACAAAGGTGTACCACAAGCCGTCAATTCTGATCGCTACAAACGCATAATTACTAATATATTTTTGACGTGAAAGTGGGGCTGTAGATGTTGAAGATACGACAGAATAGTGCCACAAGCCACACAAGAAATCCCGTTTTGGCGTTGTTGCTGGAGAGATATACCTGGCTTGTAACTTCACTCTGCGTGGTGTGCAGACAATTCATCGAAAATTGCTTTGAAAGCAGGTCTGCGGTTGCCTACTTTATATATGTCAAATGAGGACCAATAAGAAAAATGGGATTATAATCATATTCAAGGTAAACGAACTGATGTATTGCGAATCCAACGATTCGCACATATAGTAAATTGGAACAGAGATAAAAAGGGAAGAAAGATTGCAGTTTCTCTTCCTTTTGAAAAAAACCGTCATCCAAGCGACATCGGTGACGACGGGCCGTGAAGGAGCCTAGCTAGGAATGCTTATTCCTTCCTTGTCCCTCTGTGAAGAAGAATAAGAAGGCAATTCCTTTTAGCCAACTGACGAAGACATTGAACTTTCGCACAAGGTGCAGGCATAAAACCTGCATATAATTTCTAATGATGAACGATTAGGTTAAGGACGGGAAGTAGTCTTAAAAATTAAAAAGAAGACTTGTCAAGTTCTATACACATTCCGAAATTCTCAGTGAGTACTGAACGTAAGTTCTAATAATTTCCCGACATAACCTTGAATGCCTGGAAAAATCGCTTTGGAGCTTACTTCATCACCTCATCAAATCATTGCGATTCAAAATTCCTTTGAAATTCTTTTGGGATATAATTTCTATAGGATTATTTAGGGAATAACGGATTCTGTCGCAGACAATAATCAGAATGGTTCTGATTAGTTAAACACATTGATATAACATAATCTTGCAAAGCCTTAGAACCCTACTATGTATAAGTGGACTATAGAAATAAGAGAAAAAGTGATTTATTCGAAACTTTTCTTTCTTTCAGCTCCACTTTATGAATTCTTCTAAACTTACTATATAGTATGTTGTTGTTAGAGTTTCGAATCATGTTATGTTACATCTTCGATTTGAGAAAATACTCTTGGTAATAAAATTTATTCACATCGAAACTTTTTAAATAATATTAAGAGGTTCATCTGCTTCGAAAATACAATTTTGTTTACATTCTACACCACTTTTGGTACAGGGTATATTAATTTAGTGCAGACGTATGTATGTAACACGCAGAAGACCTTAAGATAGACCAACCACTAATTACACCGACCGATTCAGCATCATAATCTGAATTAATCTAAGCCTGTCTGTGCGTCTGTCCGTCTGACGTGTATCTATGTAAGTTCGTGTTCAATCGCAATTCAAATCGCAATTATTGAGATATTTTGATGAAATTTGGTACAGAAAACGTGTTTTGATCCAAGGACGGTGGCTATTGAAAATGATTCGGATCGGTCCACATTTGCGATCACTCGTCATATGATGCCCTATTCTGAAAAGTCATCATATGCAAAAAATTGCAATTTGCAAAAATTTTCGGCAAAGGTGGCTGAACAGAGCAGTAGAGTTTGGACTTGGATCAGCTAGGGAAATCTGTTGAGCTTCCTCTCATATAACGTAAATTGAAGTTGATATGAAACTAAGATAAGATAAACTTCAATCATCTACGCCTAACCTGCCCGAAGGTAAGGTATACTACATTAAGTTGTGTTTTGGACCCGCTTCCATATAAATGCGCACATGAAAAACATGCCTTTGTATAGAAATAAGATATAATTTTTATTTCTATAATAAAATTTCTATTTCTAAAATTTCTAAAATTTCTATAATAAAAATACGAATTGTGTTAGACAATGTGGTGTAGGGTAGTGAATGGTCGGCCTTACCCGACTATAATGCTCTTACTTGTTCTACTTTTAAATTCTCCCTTACGGCAAACAACGAAAGACAGAAAGAGAGACCATATTAACAGGATTAAAGGATTTGATTATTGGAAAGGAAAGTTAAAGTTCAAGAAAATAAGTGAACGAGAGAAGATAACGTTAACAAAATCAATAGATTTAAAAATTAACAACATTTTATCTTACATATCTTTTCTCAATGATTTCTCAGTCTTTAAATAAAAAATCAGTTCTATGTATTGAACTGAAATTTAATAAGAAAATATTTGTGAAAAATTTTCAACTTTTACGTGAATCATATATCAAATACACGAACATATGTTGCATAATTATTATTCTTTATGTGTTTGTTACTCTTTTACAAAAGTACTTATTACTTCTCACTCTGTGGATATAGGATATGAAAAACTTTATATGACAAACATACGGGTTTTACTGGACCTTTATAACTAACACGGCGGGGTGAGGTCTCAGTTTATCAAACTCAGAAATATATCTATGTATGTATTGAAAACCAAATTATAAATGTAGAGAAATTTATCAACATAAGGAATTCTACCTAAAGCGATCGGTCGTTTGCTATATGTACGCATTAGTCATCGGGGCGAGATTCAGTGGCGATTTGAAACGGCAAATAGTAAACGTATATATTTCGTCTTACAAAGATCTTTCGTACGCAATTCAATTCTTATTGATCAGCTAGAAGTAAACAAGAAGAAGCGGGAAATTTAAAAGATGATTTGAAGATTTTCGTTACTTCGTCGCTCTATTCGAGGCATTCTGAGATGCAGGCGAATATGAGTTGAATTCTTCATAGCTATCGCCATGGCTCAACGAGAGCCATCCACATCGACACCGAAACGGAATATTCATGACCATGAAATTTTACTGTGCATATAATGAGATTAGCAAGGTATAGAGTATTGCGACCAACTAAAACCGAATGCAACTGTTGCTGCAGATGTCTGCCGACATCAATTGAACAAACTGAGGGATGTATTGATGCAAAAAAGACAAGCACTAGCGGTTAACAGAAGTACAATCATCTTCTTCCATGACAACGCTCGGCCACGCGTTCCAAGAATTGTCAAAGGACTGTTGCAGCTCGAATGGGAAGTTCTGTCGGAACTAGCGCACTTTGCCAGACACAGCACCTTCTGATTAGTTATTGTTCAGATCGATCCAGCATCGCTTGGCTGGCACGCGGTTTTGAATTTGTGAAGAAGTGCGAAAATTGATCGATGATTGGATCACTGCCAAACCAATAACTCTCTTTTGACACGGTATCGCCACTTTGCCAAAGAGATGGGAAAAAGTTGCAAAAAATGATGGAAAATATTTTGATTAATACCAATTTTTGTCAATAAATGCGTTTTTCAAGTGAAAAAAAAAAATGATCAGAATATATGCAAGCACTTAATATGTATAATTACGACGAACAGGCTTATGTTTTGCTTTGCAAAAAACTTTTAAAGTGATCGGAGCAAAACCTACTTGCGAAATTTCTTTTATTCCTTATGTAAAGAAAATTTTATTATATTTCATAGCGAAAACGCGCAAAAAATTTCTGGACTACCTAATAATGATCGGTCTAAAGTTAAGCTTAATTATTTATTAATGAAAGTCATTCAAACCTTTTTCTTTGGAATTCTACAAAATATCAATTTACTCATATCGGCGCTTCGACGATAGGCATCCAAGATTCGACTCACAACTAATACGATTTTATTAAACAACGTGACTGTTAACTTTTTTTGTGAGTCTTCCACTCATTGCTATATCTCTTTTATTTTGCATGCTGTATGTATGTTATATTGCAATGTCCCCTTCAAATTATCGCTTTCATTTCATGTTAGTACATGTACATATATATATATCATCACAACCGATATATGAAACAACGCCATCATCAAAACCATCAATATTTCCATATTGCAAATGTAAATGAAACTTTATGTTCCAACTTATTTGTTATTGTTTGACAGAAAGTTATACATATATGGTGTTGTCCCATAAGTTTATTCCCCGCCACACTATCTATGACCTCGAGCTGGGAAGGCTTATCTATTGTTCGTTTATGGAAGCGTATTCGAGTAGTCTGGCAGATCTTCCAAAGTCTCTTTTAAAATCATTTTCTACGCCGTTCGATATCGACAGTTAAAAGAATCATTTTCGCCATGTTACGCTTTATGGCTCAAGAAAAAGATAGTAGCAGTGCAAAGGACACTGCAGAAGAGATTTGCGTCCGCAATTTATTCGAGAAGTTTTATAAGAGAAAGTTGAAGGCCCAGCAACGACGGATATGGACCTCCTCAAGAGTATGTTCGCTGAGAATCCGTGATATAATGCGCTGCCACTATCATTCTTAGGACAACGATACACAGTCATTTAACCAAGCTGAGGTATGTCGTCTATTGATTTCGCATTAAAAAAAAAAAAAGGAAAGAAACTTGTAGGACACCCTAATATATATATGTGCATATGTGTATAGAGATGCAGCGTGTGTAACTTATGATGGTCAATCAATTATTTAATGCCAGAAATTCGTGTTCATGGTCAACAATATTTTAAATTAAATAAACAAGAAATTCGCCTATAAAGCGAATCCTTGCTACCCCGCGCCAACATTTAATGGCAATTGCTTTATAGTTTATATAGCTTGGAAAATATCTGCACTCACACGTGAAGACCAGTAATATTAGTGTATTGGTATAACTAATTTAGTCATCGAATTAAATTCTAAGATTGAAATCTTAAAGTCTAGCCCAATGACTTTATTGAAAACTGTACCGTACTTGAGAGGTTTGAACCCACGACCACTCGGTTCTTAGTCAAGTTCTTTTGCCTCTTCGGCCACTCCAGGCGGATATGTCAAGATTATTTTTTGTCCATTAATGGAGGATTTGTAGACAGGTTGGGCTCATCGTTTCCATAAAATTTTGATATAATTCTATTGTTGTTGTAATTAATTTACTCAGAGAAATAAATTCAAGCATTAGCATCTGAGGATATCGACTTAATTGAAAATGATCCATGTTGTTAGTCGAACAATTCAGTCTACTCGGCCACTTAGGCGGATAGTTTTATGAACATTTGCCTGAGAGAGTTGAAATTACATTTTTTTTGGGCCTTGTGGGCGAATAAAATAAATTTTCAAATTTATAATTTCTTATCTGCTTTCCAATACTCGGGGACCAACCAACGGACGAGATGAACTCAATTAATTTAGATTTTTTTTTTTCTTTGCATTCGAAGCGAGTAGATAAACGCAGCATGCTTGCATCCATTGTTAGTAGGCGTAAAAAGAAGTAAGTCAAAACGCGTAATTAAAATAAAAAAAAAAAAAAACAATTCAATTATAAAAATTCTCCTCCAAATTCTTGTGAAAATATCAAGTGTAGAAATTGATCCTGAATGATTTTCCTTATATATGGCTAAAGATGGTTCTGATCATATAATTTTGGATTTAAATTTTTAACTTATTTGGCTTTTAAATTTATCCTAACATGTTGAAAGCAAAAAGAGTTGCTTTGAAATAATTTAAACGCATAAAACAAAAATATAGTTAACAATGGAATAAAGTTATCTAATGCGGTCGAGTGGAATACCAATACAAAGGCGCTGTTCCTTTTACAAGCATTTATCAAACTATGACTTCATTTCGTGCATAAGTATTATCTTTAAGTTTTTTTACCGACAAAGTACAAGCTATTCCTAGGTTTAAATAATTCGATCACAAAAAAACATCAAACCAGCCATAAAGTGTTACATTTTCTGTCTAATTGGAAGGTCGACGACATATGAAATTTAATTAATTATAATCTTGGCTAAATGAACCATTAACACAATGTTTAATATGCATAACGCTATCATTTGTTTGAATCAGCTGATCATAATATATTATGATTTTTTTTCTTCTTTTTTATACCCACCACTATACGATGGGGCGATATACTCATTTTGTTTTTTTTCTTTTTCGTAATATGGAACACGCAAAAGAAAGCTTCAGAGACTCTATAAAGTATATACATTCCTAATCAGCGTGAAATTCTGAGTTAATTTGGCCACATCTGTCCATCTGGGTGGTGTGTTGTTGGCACTCTCCTGGTCGAAAAAATTATAACATTGACTTCATGTTTAGTAGAAACATTGGAAGTTTCTGCACGCATGCTCGCATAGAATATGGGCCAAATCGGTCGGAATGGAAGCGCGCAGTGGAGCATAAACTTAAGGCAGCTTCGTTCATTTTAACAAAAATTTTTGGAGTTTTGCTCGTTACTCGGAAGTTATAAAAGTTAGAAGGCTGAAATTTTCCACTTTTATTTTGTGAAGCACTTAACTGTTTACGTCCAATAAATGGAAAACATCCGTCATGCCCACACAAAGTTACAAATAATTAAATTCCATTTTTTTCATCTTTTTGAGGTTTTATGCTTATTTATCATAAAGCAAACAAGAGTGAATGTTCAAAATGAAAATACATTATCGGCCTAAGAATTGGCTAATTCTGAAATGAATATTGTAGACGCCGCACCTCTCTCCCCCCCTGAATATAACTTGCTTACTTGTTTTTATGTATAACCACGAACTCAGAAGCGGACACAATGATGGTTAGGAAGGATGATAGCTAGAGGTGATGGAGTACCGAAGCATCAGGCATGGTGTGAAAGAGCATAGTTGGCAGACTGTTCCAAAAGCGGGCAGTGTGATTAAAAAATGAACAGTCACAGCAGTGTGTCGTAGTGTATACAAGCAATTGCCGGACGATTGGGTGAGAATGCGGAGAGAGCTGTTCTGTTAAAGAAATTAATTGGTGGACAAATTTCTTTTATCTTTGTAGAACAATGGCTGTGGATACACCGTAATACGTAAGCATTACACAGATCACATGACGCCGATGCTTGAGTGGGTAGAGAGTTTTGGACACACTTTCATCGCTTATGAGCATCTGAGCCTTTCGTTGTAGCACTATGTTTAATTATTTAAAATAAAATTCATTAAAAAAACTTTACGCCCCAAACTCGTATGCATAGCATTCGGTGCTAGTAATGAACGAAAAATTCGTAAAATATTTTGGGCATAAAAATTTTAATTAATTTATAACCGTAAAACTTATTTGCCATTAATTATTTTATAACAACGATATTAAAAAGTAAAATTTTCAATAGACAAAAAACAATAAATAAATAAAACAATAATTAAATGAAAACAATTTGGGATTTAATAACTAAAACAATCTTGTTATTAAGTTTTGGAACATATCATCTATCATATGACACATATGAGACATGCGTAAATGTACAAAGTATGAATACATATGCATACGTGTCTGTCGATATATCTGTCGATATATACGGTCATCAAATAAGTGTTTCTCTTTTCTCTTTTTTTTTTTTTTTGAATTTGTAATAAAAACTTAACGGTAAACCATATCAATATAAATTTTCTCTTATATTAGACATGGGTTCATGCCATTTTTATATCCTAAACTGCTTACGGTGCAGGGTATATTAAGTTCGTGCGAACATATGTAAGATGCAGAAGGGCTTTAGGTTGACGCATCTTTTATTATACCGACCTAAGCCTACTTTAACACCCAAAAGTATTTGAGAAAGGTTTACATTTTATTACATCTAATCCGTCCGTCCATCTGTCCGTATGATATCTATGCATGTATTGTTGTGTCCAACCTATAGGCCTTAATATTCAAAACATTTTGATGAACTTTGGTACAGTGGTATGTTTTGACCTAAGGACGAACGCTATTGAAAATGCTTTAGATCAGTCAACTTTTCCGATTACTCACCAATTGAAAATTTCAAATTTTTTTCGTAAAGCACGCTAAGTGATAATATTCAACCTTTCTAAATTGGCATAAAAAATTTGGTTCGGATGGAGCAATTTTTTAAACCCCTTCTCATATAACCGTATCTACGAAAACTGAATCTTTGTGTGGTAGAAGGGTCTACTTTTTAATATTTTATTGTGAACATAGGGTTCATAGTGCAAATTAAATCAAACTTACCGAATTTGGACCAAGTAGGCCTATTTTATTCTCAGAAATTGTAAACTCTTATATGCCAAAAGGGCCTAAATGTCAATGTTTTCTAATAAAAATTTGTCGCTCTCTTCTAGTCACGCTGTAGATTCTACTTTCGAATCTTGATTTGCCTCTGGATCGCTGTACTTTTCTTTTGGCTTTCAAGCAGTCCTTCCTGAGTAAATCTATTCTCTTGTTCCGCCAATTATACGGATTTCCCCTTTCACTGGTATATCTTCGCGGCCTAGCTACGTCACATGCCTCAATGAGGACATGGCTTGCATCGACTGTATTCCACAAATAAATGCAAGTTCCAAACAATGTATTGGAAAAAAGTTTGATCCAAATCTCAATCGAAAATGCGATTCATTTACGTTTACTTTCGAAATCATAAAATGGATGACCTTTTATGTACATATATGTGCATGCATGCATTCGACATTTGAAAATTATGTGATATCAAATCGAAATTGGAATTTTAATGCTGGTATTATATATGTGCATAAAATTAGAAATTCACATATGTAGAATTTTAGATACACAAGGAATACATTTGCTTGTAATGAAAACGTTTGTATGGATTTTATCGCATTACTTAGGCTAGGGTGACGTTGCTAGCAGCAGATATTTGAAAAATATGCAAAAATTCCATTTTAATGAGAAACGAAGAATTTTCGTTTCTCTTTTTTGTTATGCAATTATAAAATTTGAATCAGTGCTGACTCGTAGTCTATTTTAAATTTTTTTCTGACATTCATTAATGATTTTCGTCACTGTGCTTGTGTATGCACAATACTGAATATCAATTTCATTCGATATTTCATTCAACATCTATTTTCGTTAGGTTGGAAAGGAGATTTTATTCTTCTAAAAGTTAGTAATGGGTCGCATTAGTATCAAATTTTGAAAGAAATCGTTTATAGTATGATTGTATAAGTTTTCCTCGCCTAGCGTGCACATTCTTGTGATCACTTGTTCTCCATGCAAAAATTTCCACATAGTAGCAATTTCTTTGATATTGCTTTCCTCCCCTAAGAACTGCCAGTTTCCGTTGCCGAAGTGCTTGAAAATTGACCCAGTTTTTGGAGCAATAAATGGACTTTTTTTACCTTTTCTTGTCGTGTTTTTTTTTTTACATCTGCATTGCCTTAGGTTCTGCCTAACAATTGTCCGCTTGTTGAACATCAGGAAAAATCATACTGACAAGAGATTAATTAGGTACATAGTCGAGGTTAGGTGATAGTCGAGCAAAAAAAAAAAAGTGCGAAAAACAGTCGTTTATCCCAACGCCTGTCTCGGTTGGTTGACATTCCTAAACATTTTACCAATACTCAAAGTCAACAGTCAGTCCTTTTATTAAGCGGTTGATTTTGATTCATTAGTCAATGGTGTGAACTCATAGTAAAACACACCAAGTGCTAGCTAGGCTTGGGCCTATATTCCACATACACTAAATAAAAGAAGTCGAGCAAGGCCGACCGCATTGTCTAACAAAATTCTTATTTTTATTATAGAAGTCAAAAATTATATCTCGTTTATATATAATGTCATATTTTTCAGGTGTGTATTTCTGGGGAAGTGTGCCCAAAATGCAACCTAATGTAGGACAAGTTTACTCCTTACATAGGATGGAATACAAAAATAGGCGTAGATAGTCTAACTTTTGTACAGTTGATTTTTGTATGAAATCATTATTTCTGCTCTGCAAAGAATCAATTTTCGTAACAATCCTTATTAGGGTAGGATCCAAAATATAGGCAGGGATGGTCCAAATTTGGCGCAGTACATTTTATTATGTTAAATTACTATTATGATCAATGCTTCGCGATGAAAATTACACCTTTTTGTCGTAGGAACTTCAGTTGTCATTATATGAGAGGGGATTCAAAAATTGACCCAGCCATTGCATATCAATTTAGAATGCCGAAATACTACTGCTTAGCCACTTTTGCTGAGAAATTTTTAAAATTACATTTTTTTTCCATATAACGACTTTTCGCAATGGGGCCTTATATGGGGAGAGGTCGAAAAAGTGGACTGATTCGAACCATTTTCAATAGCATTCGTCCTTAGAAGAAAACTCGTTACCGTAGCAAATTTCGGACAGACAGGCTTATATCAATTCAGTTAATGTTTCTGAATCGATCGGTATAATAAAAGATGCGTCCAACTTAAGCCCTTCTGCATGTTACATACGATCGCACTAAGTTAATATACCCTGTACCATAAGTCGTGTAGGGTATAATGAGGTAACATTTAAGATGTGAGAAACAAAATAAGACACGATTTTAATCCCCATGATTGGGGATTAAAGTCTTCTTCATTGCTGGGCTATCAACAACGATTGCCAAAGTTCCTTATAGACCGTATGTACGTAAGTACGACGGACAGTAGGACGGAGAAGCTAAAATATTTGCAGAAAATCATTTCGAATTGGTTGGGATCGTAGACCTGTTATACACACCTTCTAAGTTTTATACACTTCATGGTACAAGTGGTGTCAGCTATAAAGATAATAATAACTGGAAATATTAGAAATGATAGATGAGAGAGTATTATGAAGTTCTAAAAACCACCTTTATATTAATGGTAGATATAATAAAGTGAATTCTTATGTACTTTTTGCTCAGCTCACAGCTTGCGAATTTTTGAGACATTTTGACAATAATTGATACACAAGGACGAACACTATCGAAAATGGATTGTATCGGAGCATGGTTGCTTCCCTCTGCTCCAAATAACATGAAACGTCGTAATACGGAAAGAAAAATGTTGCAATTTTCAAAAACTTTTTGACCATTAAGCCGTTTTGCATCACACACAGTTGCAAGATAATTTGTTGTTACCTTTTTTTCCGAAGCAAATATCTGATTATATAAAAATATTCTTACTTAACTATCACTTTACAATTCTCTGCAATTTCATTTATTTAAAATATTAATGACATTTTTTTCTTCTCCTTTCAGTCATTACTTCGCAGACTTTAATCGTAATATTTTTTCACAAAAACATAGAATAATTTGCAATGAGAAAAACAGTACAGTAGTAAGGCTGACTTGAATGGGTAAGTGTTTTTTACATAACTATAAGTCTTTCAATTACAAATGAATTGCTTTTACCGTACGTTTGCTCGCTACTAAAGGAAAGATTTTAAAAATCGTTGTATACACTCATCGTGTTACCTTGGGTTATGTAACACGTCCATATTAATAATACTTTTTTTTGTATTTCCGTCTGTTATACAAGATGTGGTAAAACCTTTAAATGACTACGTTTTTTATCATCTCTTACTAAAGCAAGATTCAAGTAATAATGTTAGGTTAATACTGGGACTACCGCGGGTGTCCACTTGGCCTTCTTCAACGTCAAACGTTCAATAAAATGATTATAATGCAAGTAAAGTTTCAAAAGTTTTTCGGTGACTTTTAATTATGTGAAACAGTCTTTCAGTGCTTATAATCAGTAGAGATACCAATAACATATATTTATTTTTACTAAAATAGGTCTTTTCGATCCAAAATCTTTATGATATTGCCACGGATTGCGTAAACATTCTATGATCAATTAAAAGGTCATAATTAAAAAATGTTTGTGATCCGCTCATATACCCACCCGTTAAATACCCTACACCATCCTGCTTATTATTCATATAATGGCATTTCAAAACAAGATATTTTATGGGAAGCAGTCGAAAAAGTGGCCCGATCTGAAACATTTTCAATACCTTTCATTTCTGGACCAAAAACTAGTCAGGATAACAAATTTCACGAAAATATCTCTAAAATTGTGAACTCTAGGTTAGATAGAAGAAGACCTAACGGACAGACGGACAGAAAAGCTTAAATCGATTCAGAAAGTGATCCGGAATCGATTGGTATAATGAAGAGTGGATCTATCCTAATGCCTTCTGGATGTTGCATGAACCCATGCCTATCTATTCGTCTGTCTGTCCATCTGCTGTACGTCCATCTACATTTATGTTCGAACTACAGATCGCAACTTTTGAGATATTGTGAGGAAATATGATGCACTGATGTGCTTTTTAAAATTTTTTTAGAACTAAATCGATATATTATGCCCTATACCACGTGTTGTACGAGGGCACGAGGGTACGAGTTTTTGCGGATGTATGCAACACCCTGGATAGCATTAGATACGACCACCATTTTATAATGCTGATCTATTCAGAATCATTTTCTGAATGGATTTAAACTTTTCTGTCCGTCTATCCGTCTTGCTTTATATTTTTTGCGTTCAATCTAGAGACAGGAATTTTTGAGACAATTTGATGATGTTTGATACCACGATTTCTTTTGACTCAAAAACGAACGCTATTCCAGACGATTCCGAATCGGCCCATTTTTTCGATCCTCCCCATAGAAAATCTTATTTTGAAAGGTGTTATATGAATATGTGCATATGCATGTACGAAACCGGGTTGTGTAGGGTGCTTAATGCTGAGCCGTGTGCCGCTATGGCGTTTTTATTTGTTTACTACGAAACTATTTAGCTTTCAAAGAGCAATATTGGATTTATTATCCCACCGTAAACACTGGGCATTTCTTAGTTTGATTGTATTAATAATTTTTTTTAAAGTATTTTAATTAAAGATTTGCAGGGAATTACCCTTATTTTAATTGTTTTCCAAAAATATATTTACATTTATAATGGAATTTATAAGCAATAAGAGCCAAGCAAATGTTAATTGCTCGCTACCCGATAATTCTAAATCTCTCATGGTAGCCAATATCCATGAGCGATAACGATGAATTGGTGTAACTGGACGAGGATAATTTTTGTTGCAATTTTTCATTTTTGCAACAATTGCCGTAAGTTCACCATCGCATATAACTGGATTTCCACTTTGTATGCAATCGTCTATACGCGGAAGTATTTGACGTATGCACATGTAATCTTTATGAAGTCTTGGTAAATCCTTAACACATTCATCGTAATCCATTAAAGTGAGCGAAAATTTCATCCAGCGTGGATATAATGTCGCGATTATACATTTTGCATCTTTCCGGGGAGCATTCTCGGGCAGACGCATTGAATACGCCGTCCGAGGACTTAAAGGTATATCCTCCTTTAACATGATTACACTAAGTTGTAATTCATGCGGTGTAAAAACTGTAGAATTTGTATGACTTCTCGCTTTATCCCAATCGATTATTTTACCTGCGCCGTATTCGATGTAACCTTTAACTTCGTAGTAATCAGAAATACCACTTCGTTCGAATATTCTTGTTTCATGTAAATTGGGCGCGTAAGCTGTTAATATTTTGTTTTTGCTTAATATAATTCCAATATCGTAAATCTTTTTTTAGCTGAGGTGATTATAACGCTAACCAATGCTTTTTTATGTTCTCCATCTGAACTAATTAATTTTTCAAATGATTTAATCCATTTGACGGCCTCATAGATGCCAACACAAGTACGTGGCTTAAGTGGAAAACACGGTTCATTAGCACCGACTAAGGCAGTTAATACACCATCGCATACAAGTGCTGAGCCTCCGAAATATTCATCGCAATGTTCCAAATTGCAAAAGTTTTCGGGTATCTCGATGCACATAACATTTTCGGCTAAATCTGTATACTCGGATTCACATTGTTTCCGATCCATAACAACAGTTTTCATTTCCACTATTTTGGTTTTTGCATCAGACCTATCGCCGCTAATTACAACACACTTACTATGTTGCTTATACGGACGCTCTGGTAAAGGCATTGGCGCCGCAAATCTCGCATCTAATTTAATTTTTTTTCTTAATAAAAATATTTTCAGCGACACAGACGTCCGCGGCAAAAAGTCTTTTTCAGCTGTATAACTATCCATCCTCCATACTTCCACTAATGTATGTATATTTTTATATCGTACCGGTCTCGATGGACCCCGTAAATTTTTATATTTTATAAAACAAGTCACTGCCTCACCCCCCTTGTATTCATTGCTCGTTAATATAATATTTTCGGAATATATTATTCCAAACTGTATTCTCCTTTGACCGCCTTGCTCGCAATCGATTTTAACAAAATGTTTCGCCATTTTAGAGTCGCTTTCAAATGAGTTCCGATCAATAATGCATGAGTTCGCGGAAATTTGCTTAATTAAAATATTAATTCCGAAAACATAAATAATATATAAATTTATTAACATTTTTTTCAAATCAATAATAAAAAATTCATTAAAATTTCTAAATATGTGTAAACAAAAATTAAAAAATGTACACAATGATCTGCTTCTTCTTCCCGAATTCAGCAAATGAAAACAAGTGAGAACACTATAATCGATCAAGGCCAGACTATTAGATACTCTACACCACTTTGCCTAGTACGCATATTCATCCTTTTTGTAAGTAATATATAAAAAATTACACATTATTTTCATGCAAAGGGACATACTTTCGCATTTTTACAATTAAAACGGAAAATTCCTGGCAACTCTTTAATAAAAACACTCTAAAACCATTATTAATACAATCAAATCAAGAAATGTCTTCATAGATGCCTACTGTTTATGGTGAGGTAATAAATTCAATACTGCTCTTTGAAAAACACTATAGTGGTACACGGCTCAGCATTAAGTACCCTACACAACCCGGTTTTGTACATGCAAATGCACATAATCATATAACACCATTCAAAATAAGACTTTCTTGGGGAAGAATCGAAACAATGGTCCCATTCGCAATCGTCTGGAATAGTGTTCGTCCTTGGGTCAAAGGAAGTCGGTGTACCAAATATCATCGAAATGTCTCAAAAATTACTGTCTCTAGATTGAACGCAAAAAAAAAAAAAATAAAACAAGACGGATAGACGGACAGAAAAGTTTAAATTAAGTTTTCTCTGCACAAAAGGGGCTATCTGTGTGGGGTCCAAAAACTCTACTCATGTGATCAAAATTCCGTATCGTCAATTTTTTTCCCCATTTGCTACCATGAACTAATTTTCATCATAAAATATTAAAAATGAAGCCATTTTCTGAGTGCGGTCCAAAAATAGACCCATGTGGTTTAGATTCGCTCCACTTTATTTTTATATCAAATTACTATCATGCACAAGCTTTCATTATAAAATAGTAAAAAATAATCATTTTGACATATAAAGATTTACATTTTCTGAGAATAAAATCGATCGACGTAGTACAAAATTGAGAAGAGTGTTTCCTTACTCAATTTACTATTATAAACCAAATTTCGCTATGAAATATTGAAAATTGAAGCTTTTTGCCACATAAAGTTTCAATTTTCAGCGGAAGGGGTTCAAAAAATTGCCGCAGCCGAACCAAATTTTTTTATACGTGTTTTGTTGAACAAATTTGAAAATTTCAATTGGGGAGTGGTCGGAAAAGTGGACCGATATGAACCATCTTCAATAGTGTTCGTCTTTTGTTCGAAATACATCAGTGTACCAAATTTAATCGAAAGATCTTGAATATTGAGGCCTGTAAGTTGAACGCAATAATACGTGAATAGACATCAGACGGACAGTCGGACAGACAAGCTTAGATTGTTTCAGAAAATGATTGGGTATAAAAAGACGTGCATCAAATTTACGCCATTCTGGATTTTACATACGACCGCACAAACTTGATATATGATCTTTTAGATTAGGGGGAGCGGTCGAAAAAGTGGACCGATCCGAAATATCTTTAACAGCGTTCGCCTTTGGGTCGAAAGACGAATAATATATATATGGGCAGACGTCACGCTGACAGACGAACAGACGAACAGACTAGCTCTCGATCGATCAATATAATATAAGCTGCCTCTATCTTAAGTGCTTCTGGGTATTGTATATACGTCCACATGAGTGGTATTCATGAAAAGTATGCCTTTGGATGAGCACAATGTGTAAGTTTTGGTGCATTATTATCAAAACAGTTAAAAAACTGTATTAGGGGAATTGGGTTAGGGTATTTAACCCTACGCCGGCTTTGCTCGAATATAGTGTTCTTGCTTGTTTTTCTTTTCTTTCATCTATCGGCAGTGACATTATACGAAATGATGCCGAGTAAATCGCAACAAGTTTTCTTTTTTTCATTCGATGCGTTAAAAGATCATATGAATTCGACTACCAAGTTGGTGTTCGCGGACTTAAGTCTCTGCGCGGTAGAGCATACTTAGTCGTAGCTAGTACTGAGTGGTTAGTATGTGAAGGCCTAAGACTTAGGGATTTAGGCATGCACTAGATTGCGGCCACTCCCATTTTCAAGAAAAGAAGTATATATGGATAATTTTCCCAAGACGTTCGCAGAAAGAATATATTCTTGATTGGTATTAAAATCTACCTGTCTATCCGTCCGTCTGTCCCTGTGTGTAATGTGATATTGGAGGTTCTTGCACTCTATTCAAATCGGTCAAAGTGCCTGCGTGGAGTTCAATATCAATTGAGAAGACGTGCGCCTTTAGAACGACACAAATTGAAAAGCACATTCCAAGGGCGGCCTATTGTTCAACTGTATGAAATTGGGGAAAATCTGTTCTGCTCACCCTTATTTTCTTTTTATTCATTTTGCCAAGACGTTCGCAAAAAGAATATATTCTTGATCGGTATTAAAATCTGCCTGTCCATCCACCACACGTCTGTCCCTGTCTGTAATGTGATATTGGAAGTTCTTGCACTGTGTTCAAATCGGTCAAAGTCCATGCGTAGAGTACAATATCATTTGAGAAGATGTGTGCCTTTAGAACGATACAAATTGAAAAGTGCATTCCTCGAGCGGTCCTATTGTTCAACTGTATGAAATTGGGTAAAATCTACTCCACCCGTCTATCGTTATAAGATTTATTTTTTATTTATTTATTTGGATTGTTCTTTTTTAAGATAGAATTGGTGGGCGTAGAAGAATTGGCTCCAATCAAATGTCGTTTTTTTTTTATTTTTTTTTTTTTTAGTTCATGCATATTACTTATGTGTAACTCGTATGTCATTGTATTTTCACAATTATTGTGCATAGCAGGATATTGAATGCGTTGCATTCGATTACGAAATTTATTGTACGGTGTGTGTGTGTGGTGGATATTTGCAATATCCATCCGACGGTTAATGTATGTAACTTTTCACACCTGTCATAAATTGCTCCTATTTTTTTGTCTTTTTCGTTTACGGGGTTCCGCCTTTACGTCAGTAACAGTAAAAATAAAAATAATTTATTTTACATTTTCAATTTGCCAGAGACAGTTGATTGATCATTTTTTCTACATATTCCTATTATTTATGTACATGTTTTCTTCAATATTTAATGCACGCATCAAAAAGATTATATATATATAGAGATTATATATATATAGATAAGAGAAAGAAATGACATATATATATATACATGTATATATAGATTAGACACCATTACAACTTTCTTACTTTAAATTTGCTTAAACTACTAATGCTTCGTTAAATGTCAAAAATAAAAAGGATGTGAAAATATTGTAAATTTTCTTTTAGAATAAAAATGTTCGGAAAATAACTGCCATTCATTAACACTTAACTACGCTATCACCAATAAAATCGAATTGTCTATATTTAACAGTGACGTCCGTTTTAATAAATTTAAAATTTTATACCCGCCATCGAAGGCGTTAAACTTTGTACAGCATTCAGAAGGTTGCTTCGGAAACTCTTAAAAAATTCACATCTTCTTAATCAGTATTAAATTCTGAATCGATACAGGTCCATCCGTCCGTCCGTCCACTTGTCTTCTTGTGCGTTTGTGGTAATGTGTGTGCTAAACAGTACCGCAAAACACTCTTAACTAAATTCCTAATCAATTTATGCATGTCTGTCCGTCTATGCATCCGTATGTGTTTCCTGATCGCAAAAATTAAGACACTGGGTGAAACCATTGGAAATTCTTGCGTGCGGATTTGCGTTGAAAATGGGCTAAATTTTTTTCTACTGCTTACTCATAAACTGCAAGTAACGCGAAGATATAAATTTGCAGGCAGTTGGATTCTACTATGCATACATTAAATTGAAAAAAACCGGTAAAATAAAAATTTATTATATATCGTCTATATATTGCATCAGTATTTTGTACGCATTTCCATCAAAAAAATGCAAAAAAAAAAAGGAAAACTTATTACCATATAACGAAAGACTTTGAAAGGCTGCTTATATGACACGAGGTTCAAAAATGTTGCCATTTCAAGGAGAAATATTAACAGTAGAATATTTCTTTCTTTCGCGCAACAGCATTTACAAAATCGGGATTTTTGTTTATAGAGTAGTCGTGAAAATTGCCCTTTTCGATCCAGTTTTATTGAGATCGGAGCGGGTGTTAGAACACGTTATCCAAAATTCGTCAAAATATATCCATAAACTACGATCCATAAGCTAACTTCGAAAATATGGAAGCAGTTAGATAAATAGACAGATGGACAGATATCGTTAAAGAACAGCACCAGTACAGATTGTCCAGAAAGTTAACTTTTTGGAGATGTTGTAGTGCTGTTACCCCTTATGGGTCCCTGGGCTAGTTTCGAAATGGCGATCCGTTGCAAATGTAACTTTTTTCTGGAACAGCCTAACATTTTCTGCAACAATAACGCTTTAATAATTGATTTTTTTTTTACTACCAATGATTCAGCGGTCTTTCCCGGACGGTCACAAAGAAGTGGAGAAAGAGAAAGATATAGGGAGTGGTTGTTGCCTGCAATCTAGTTGTCGCGACTATTATCTTGGGATTTATTCCCATGTTTGACATTTTTGTAAGCATTTTTGAGCGGACATTTAGAAGGTATACGCCCAAATCAGTAAGCGTTATCCCCATGTCGGGCGAACTCTAACTATAGTTACAATTCTAACTATAGTAAGCGGTATGCTCTACCGCTATAAGATTTCAACCTTCGCGGACAGTGACATGGTAGATAGTCTCAACATTTGTCTTGGGACTTATTTGTATGCTTGACATTTCCGAGTGGTCGCAGCCTAGTAGATGTGAGTCAAAAACGGTACGTGTTATCACTGTGCTGAGTGACGATACGACCATATATGCTCTACCGCACTGGGATTTGAACCCGAGAACACCGACTATATGTTACTGATATGCTTGGCATCTCCGTAAGCATGTCCAAGTGATCCCCGCGTACGGGGTGTGCGTGTTCAATCTCTAGCTGTTGCGCCTCATCAGTAGAGACGAGTATGCGAATCATTCTGAGATTTGAACAATTACGAAACACCGAGTTGGTAGTCGCGATTTATATTCACTCGACTACTCGTGCGAAATTACAAAATAGAGTAAAAACAGTGCAGCCATGAAGTGCAGTAGCATTTGCTGGACTATTTTTGGCTCCATTTAAATTTTATTATTTTCTCTTTTACTTTCTATTTAGTTTTTCTTTCAATTACTATAACAATTAAAATAAACATTGTAGGCGTTCATCTCCGAGTTGTTGGTATTTGCCGTTCCGTACTCGTTATACAAAACACCGGCTTTTGTGATGTTGTACGGGGCATGCTGTACATACACTTGAAATAAATGAATAACGTAACGTTAACGTGCTCTTCAGTACTGATGGCCCTACACAATCTAAAGAAATCACATTGAAAAAGGTAAACAAACGCACACACGCTTCATGCTTAAATTACCACCGAAAGAAACCTTTGTTGAAAAACCTAAACAAACACGACGTTATTGAAAACCTTTAAATTATCCTTACTTTCAATGACGTTCAGCTAGAAAAGTGATTACCTCTGTACGATTTCTGCCTTTTGGTAAGTAATGAAACGGAAATACGGTTTAACGAATAAAATTTCATTAATATCCGTACATATCGACATTTTTGAAGCATTTTTTTTTTTTTTGTGTAGAGTAACATTTTAAAAAAACATTGACGTTTCATCAAACCTACACTTAGTAGCACACAGTAGATGTCTACAACAAAAGCATTAGCTATGAAGACCTAAGTTTTCGATTAATTGTTGCTTATATTTGTTTTCTTTTTACTTTCTTTATAAAAATTTTTCCAATCAAATTCTTCTTCGTCTTTCTTTAATTTTAATACATATTCATCTAAAGTTCCATAAATAACCAATAAACGTCTGTCATCCAACAACCAATAATCAACAACTGATGACTGAAGTTTTTCGATTTTTATTGCTCACATAATTCCTCTTTGTAGATTTTATTAGTCATATAATTCCGCTTTTTCAGGCTTCTCTCACTTTTCAATATTTTCATTTCTTAACAGCAACTTTCGAGCCAGTTGAACACAAATTACATGCGCAGACATCTATTGGACAGACAGACAGACAAGCTTAGAATAATTTTCTGAATAGCTCGGTACAATAAAATGTGGGCCTATCTTAATTTTATACACATCCGCACTTAACATACCGTGTACCACAAGCCATGTAAGGTATAATCAATCCATATTAGCGTTTCAGCAAAAGAAATTAACGATAGTGAATTTATCGCTGCTGAAAGTTGGCGTAGTCGATCGAGAACTATTTTGATTGCTATTAACTTTAGCATTATCTTTTGGATTCTTTTTATTTTTAACGTTGTCTTCCACCGGATCATTGCTATCTGAACTGAAATCACTTAAGGAATCGGAAATAATAAACAGTTAACAGATTTTGCATATTTTCTCCATCATTCTTTTTATCATCTTTTTTGTCAACTTTGTTCTTATTCTTATTTTTCTTTTTATCTTTAGTCGTCTCCTTCTTATTTTTGCCTTTTTTCTTTTTTTCATCGTCCTCATTGTCGGATTCTTCCGATTTATTTTCTTCCTCCTCCTCTTCGTCCGAAGTTAAAAGTTTATGCAAAACGTCTTCCTCAGCTACTATCATAGGCTTTCAGCAGATGGTCAAGTCTTTTATGCATTTGTAACATTTTTTCGCCCATGACAGTATTTAAAGTTCCTCTCATTCAATAAGTAATGAATTTTTAAAGTATTTCTTCTTTTCAAGGCGACATTTGCTATAAATTTCACAATTTATTTTTATGCCATACACCACCTACGGTACAAGGGCATATTAAGTTTGTGCGGGTGTATGCTATATAGTCTCAGAAGGGTTCGGAATAGAACCAACTTTTTCTTATACCGATCATTTCGGAATTATTTTCTGAATCGCTTTAAGCTTGTCTCTCCGTCGTTCCGTCTTGTTTTCTTGTATTCAACAGATCGCAATTTTTGAGATATTTCTTGGACTTATATGTTTTGTGGCTCAAGGATAAATGATATTGCAAATGGTTCGGACCACTAGCCATATGACGATCAATGTACGAATAACTCTAGTGGGATATTTAATGATGACACTTGGCCCGTTACAATGTTTTTACTTGCTTTACTTTACGGTTTGTCGCTTTAGACTTAAAAAAAAAAAATCTTAGTAATGATTTCATTCATGCCTTACTGCATACTGCGAACAAAAGTAAACTCGCTGTTAATGCAAACGTTATGATGTTAAAGAAACAGCCCATTTGGAGTTACGTAAACATTTCTCTGACTGTGAAAAAAAATATTTCATTCTAATTTACCCTTATTTTCTCTTAAAGAGAAAATCTAAACTAACTCTTAAAAGGATATTCACGTTAAAAGGAATAACGAAATTATATTCAGCTCTGGCCGAGTATCTTGCACTCACCACTTTCATCAGTCTAAGAAAAACGCCTGCTCGTATGAGATTTTAAGTTTTTTTAGGCAAATTCCTGCGTGCAGGCTACAATTCAAAATGGTTCGTATCAATCAAAGGACATGTCTACAATCCCTCGCTGCAATGAGAACTGTACTCAGCTGCATTTTCGAAAGCAAAAAAATGTGATCTTGCTTAGCGCCCATAAACCGTAACTGACACAATTGTAGACTCCCAAGAATGTTTCTTTGATCTACAGATCCCATTGAAATTTAATTTGTAACTTACCGTTGCCAGATCCATATGAAGCTGTTGCAGTAAATGTAGATCTGGGCAATTAAGAGACATTTTGTTCGGTTACTTAAATCATTTATTCAATAATTTTCAAAGCAATTGGCCAAGTTATAGTTAGGTTATGGCCTTTATCATTATACATATATATATATATATATATATATCATCATTACACCCTACCTTTTGTGGTACAGGGTATATTACGTTAGTGCGAACGTATGTAACACGCAGAAGAGCTTAAGAAAGACAAACCTCTTATTATACCAATCGATTCAGGATCACAATCTGAATTCATCTAAGCCTGTCTGTCCGTCTGATGTCTGTCCATGTAAATTTGTGTTCACACTGTAGGTCGTAAATTTTGAGATAGTTTGATGAAATTTGATACAGCAACGTGTTTTGATCCAAGGACGAACGCTATTGAAAATGGTTCGGATCGGTCCACTTTTTCGACCTCTCCCCAATTGAAATTTTCAAATTTCGTTCTACTTTTTCGAAAAATTGTAATTTTGAAAATTTCTTGGCAAAACTAATTAAGCTATTGAAAATGGTTCGGATCGGTCCACTTTTTCGACCCCAATTGAAATTTTCAAATTTCGTTCTACTTTTTCGAAAAATTGTAATTTTGAAAATTTCTTGGCAAAACTAACTAAGTATTTCGGCATTCGGCAAATTGGCGTGAAAACTTTGGACAAGGTGGAGTAATTTTTTGAACCCGCATTCATATGGTGGTGTCTGCGCAAATGGAAGTTTCATATGGTAAAAAAATCGAGATTCCAATATTTCATGGTGAAAATTAGCTCATATTAGTAGATTGACAAAAGAAATTACTTTACCGAATTTGGACCACATAGATCTATTTTTTGGATACCACCGCATATGACGATTCTCGTGAAACGTAAAACCTTGTATGCGAGAAAAGCCTAATTGTGAATTTTTTTTGTGGTAGACCTCAATTGGGTCTGCTTCTTGGGCCCACTTCATATAAGACATGCCATGAGTAGCAAGTCCTTCGGGGAAAGGCTTAATTTTTCATATTTTACGATCAAAATTAATTCATAATAGCGTTTCAGCAAAAAATTAAATTGGCTCACAACGGCCCCCATTTTGGAACCTAACATATATAGGGCCTGTCATGAAACGCAAACTGTTATAGGGAGAGAAAATCTAACCATCGAATGCGCGGGCCTACACGACAATTATGGCTTTGAGTGAAAATAATGTGTACTTTTCGGTGTATTATTATCAAAACGATCGATTAAATATACTAGGTGAAGTGATGTAGGGTATTTAAAAGTCGACTGTAGTGTTCTTACATATATGCATCTGCTGTTGTTGGGGTCAAGAGACGGACTACTAATTAAACCATAACTAAATTTGACAATCGATTAGATAAACAAGAAGTTGTCTTTAAGCTCCTCAGGGCTGATGGAAATGCAAAAAACATTCGAAATCATTGGAACCAAACCGAGTGACCTTTAAAGTCCATTTTTAAAGTAAATGATAAGTTAACATGAATTATTTACTTACCGGGCACACCAGGCTAAGAGGAAAATGCACGCAGTGTGCAAGTATTTGACGTCCTATGGAAACGACCAGTTCAACCTCGTTTTTGTTTATGAGTTCCTGTACCCGTTCGCAAAGACTTAATTCTTAACTTCTCTTTACATTTTCTATGTGGACTGATTAAAAGAAAGCAAATCTTTAAATATGAGTTCTTTGTGTGTATTAGTAACGAGCTTGCAGAAATGTTTATCGATATCTGGAAGATTTGATCCTATAAATACTAAAACAGACATAATAACCTATTAATTAGGCTTTGAAGCAAGTTTATGTCCATTACATTGTACTTTTGTTTTTGTTTTTTTCCTTTTTTCTACTTTTGTACCTCAATATTTTCAATCGTAAATAAATTTGAGAAAAGTTTTCCACTTCGCATTGTGCGCGATGTGCTATCTTGCTTTGCTGAATTTTAGGAAAAAAAGAAGAAGATTTTTTTCAAAGCAAAAAGAGAAATAGACAAACTGATAGAAAATTAATTTAAATTTTATTACTTTTGAACGCTTAAGTTGAACTAACATGATTTTCAAAATTGAAGTACAACTAAAGGATTTGATAAACTAAACGTTTTCCATAATCGTGCGATCATAGGCATACAAGAAGTAAGTTAATGAGATAGTACAATAAGTGTAATTAAAAAAGATAAAATTTATTAAAAAGAGAGAACAAAATGGAAACATTTACCTACAGGCAATTATAAGGTTGACATTTTCCTTATATTTGCCTAAAAATAGCTATGAGGATAAGCGTTACTGGTACATAAAAATTATATCCAATACCAGGCTTTATTATTGCACCTTCTTCGTTAGACGCAAACTTAGAGCATTATTATGCAAATTGTTTATCCGAACCTCGATGGCTTCAATTGGGCATTGCATCTATGAACAGGACACAACCCCAGACGACGGATTTTCGCGCTAATTGCGTTTCATTGCCAAAAAAAAACAACTTTCATTATTTCGGTCAAAGATATCGATGCCCGTGTAAAACCGGGACACAACTATACAGGATACTATATCTGGCATCATGGACATCGGAAAGTTATCCATGCCTCCTCTTTCAGACACTTTATCTACATTTATATTTAGCAAAAAATTTATATAGGAATACTCCTCTATTCATATCATATCGTTATCTACCGAATTGTTACACCATTTCCATTGATAACGAAGTTGGGCGTTAAACTTTGTCTCTTGGTGGGCATCTTTCATTGACTGTTTTATATTGAAAGAAATTTATATTTCCATCTGCCGATACATATAGGATGATACATGAGGATGCCTGACTCAGACTTGATGTTGTTACAGGATATCATGGCTTAGATCTAAAACACAGAGGTTGCAAACATTGTAATGAGAGATATAAACATACGTGACGTAATGAAAAGTAAAGGATAACAGTGCCAGTAATATGTATATGCACCTATATATATATGTATATATGTATTTATGTACATATACACATTTATATATAATAATAATGAGGTATTGAAAAGTAAAGGATAAGGATGTACATATATGCACATAGATGTATATATATACATACATATATATGTGTGAGTGTGTATTGCTCATATATTCTCAGTCGAAAAATCTTTCTTTTCTCTGTATTTGATAGCCGTATATGATTCTACGAATCTAAAGGGGAAAATCTGACAGAAACAGGCATCCTTTCTAACTGGGTGACACTGTTCAAAAGTTGTGTTCTTCGATGATGAAAAGTAAAAAAGAATAAGAGCGCTAGTGATATTTATACATCTATCTATATGTGTGAGTGTGTATACTCTATCGAAAAATCTTTCTTTTCTTTGAATTTGATAGACGCATAGAATTCTATGAAGTGGGAAATCTGGCAGAAGCAGATATGCTTCTTAACTGATTGACGTCGTTAAAAAGCCGTTTTTCTCCCCCAAAAAGGCAGACACCTGCGTTAAGTTCAATTGTGAAGTAAGCGGATATGGTATCTGGCTGCTCGGACATTTTTCATTTCCCAATCCATATTAAATCGATTTTATAGCAAAATACTTTTACCTATCGAAAAATTTAGCTCATTCTAGCCGATCGGTTGGAAAAATTCAAAACAACTGCAAAGCAGTTAGAAAAGCAATTAGGTAAAGTATCACGGCAGTCCTCATTGTCTCCGGCAATTTCGTTATTCAAAAGTACTTATAATGCTGCTCAATACTCACTAGTGATAGTTTGTCCCTTTTTCAAGATAGTCGGAGAATATTATACAATGCATATCCAATACTATGACCGCCTTAACATTCTTAATCGACTTTTGGCTTTTTGATCGTTTTAGACGGTTTGCGTCGGCCGCTGTGCATCCTTTAACTTTTAAGTGATATTCGAATAGGCAAAGAATAATGTCCAACTTTGCCATTAATAGAAATACCGTAGCACGAATACCAAAATGGAAATGAGAATCGAATGCTATAAGGATCCATATTTTTGATAAATATAGGTATAGGCCAATTTGGAGACGTGCACATCTTTTGGATATCCGTGATGCCAGATATAGTATTCAGTGTCGTTATAATCCAATTTTACAGAAGGATCTATATATTTTTAATTGATAAAATGTAAGTTTTTTTTTTTTTGTTTTGCAATAAAAGACATTTAGTGAGAATACGAACCGTTTGGAGGTTTTCCCTACACGTAGGTGTATTGTCGAAACTTGCCTTCGGATGCAAGTGGACAATTTGTAAAATGATCTCTCAGTTGACATCTAAAAAGAAAATACTGTTATTTTTATAATGCCTATCCATTGTAAATATTTATTCATCTCTATAAGGGAAACACTTACCCCGGCAGTTATTTTCAAGCAAAAGTTGTCTTACTTTGCTAAACTTATATTTGTCTGTAGGCAAATGATTTCCTTTTTACTTTTTTATAAATTTAAAATTTTTTAATTACACTTATTACACTATGAATAAATTTTTCAAAAACTTGCTTCTTTATATATCCGCGATCACGTGCTATTGGAAGCGTTTAATGTGTTAAACATTTTAGTTTTACTTCAACTTTAAATATCGTATCAGTTCAGCTTAAGCGTTCAAAAATAAAATTTAAATAAATTTGTTACGGTTTTGTTTATTTTTCAGTTTTTATTTTTGTTAGCCTTCAAAACTTATTACACCCATTTTATTAACTAGCCAATTAAATATTTCTTGATAATATTAATAAACATTTTCTATGACATTATAAGTACAAGATTCATGAAAGCTCAACAAAGATGTGTAGTGATAGCCGACACAGCGAACTCATGCTTACACCTACTTCAAGTAATTGATTTAACTAAAGATTTATATAAAAACAAGTAAGAACATTAAAATAGTGCAAGGTCGACCATTAGATACGCTACAATACTTCGCCTAATACTGTTCTGCACTCGTTGCAGTTCAAAAATTACACATTGTTTTCTTGCAAACCCGCATATTGGAAGATGTCGAAAGCATCACATGATGCGATCCAAATTGAGCAAACTTACTGTAACTGTAAACATAATAAAATACTCTATGCTGCTCATGTAATGAACTTTCAGACTAAACCGTTATCTGGGGTAGTGCTCGGGAAAGTGGGCCAATTTCAATCATTTACAACAGCGTTCATCCTTGATTCAAAGCATGTCAACCTAATAAATTTCATCAAAATATCTTAAAAATAGCGATCTATAGCTTGAACACAAAAATACATGGCTAGACATCAGGCGGACAGAGGGACAGACTGGATTAATTCGATTCAGAATCGATCAGTAGAATCAAAGGTGGGTCTACGTCTGGACAAACTTAATATACCACAAGTGATGTAGGGTATAGAAAGTATCTAGAAAACTAAAGGATGTGTTCTCTTCGTCCGCATAACAACATAAAAGTTTTCGTAAACGAATAGGAGCTTGAGTCATTACCTTCGTGCTCCTATTCTGTGAAACAATTACTTAACGGACAATTTTCTATTTACCCGACTTAACAATCCGAAAAGGTTTCATGTTCATGGTCGCCTAGTAGCCTATAACCCAACACGTACGTCGCTCGTCGGCGACTGCTACTTTAATGCTTTTCTATCTCATCAGAATTCAAGTGTTGTCTTGTTCGCACGCGGATTCACACTTACTTATACTCTACTTACTCTTCCGGTCCCATTTCGAAGCAGGGAAAGTATTTTCAGCCGTTTGGCGAATTCTTATGTCCGCCACTTGTTTGAAAAAATAGATTTTTTTTTGCTTTTGAAAGTAAAAGTGGTCTCAGTTCATTCTGCCCACTTGGCATGTGTCTTGACTGATTTGATCCATATTCAAACCCAACCTGCCTTCAGAAATTTCCAATTTTTTTGTCAAGCGCGAAGATGATATCTTAGTTTTTGCGATCAGTTTGGGTTTTCATGAAAATTAGTCGTTTTTTTAAAAATTCAATTTTCCAAAGAAAGGAGAACACCATGCTGCTTCATGCAGCTAGCAATTGGTGAAAGGATTAACAATTCCAGAAATTTAGCGGAAAAATGGTTTAGTGTATATAAAGAGGAGTGTTTCCGAAAGGCAAAACCGTAGAAAAGGGAGCCGAGAGACTCGAGTTAGTTGAATTGCAATACTCGAACGGACAAGACCGGAACGGGAATCAAAGCGTTGTAAATATAAGTTCCTGTGCAAATAGATCTTCTAAGAATGGTATATGATACCTATACTATAGTAGTATACTAAAAATCAAAATTCTATGGTACGAATTTAATTTCAAAAGGAGTTGAAGTATAATCACGAAAGAAGGTTTACGTTGCAATATCTTACAATAATGTTACTGAACCAATGCTAATTGTAAGCCTTTATTAATTTTCTAGGTTGTGAACTTTCTCCAGTTTTCCTTTCACTCTCTCTCTCTTTTTGTTTCTCTCTCTCCTCATTCCCCACATTTCTTTACATATTGTAAATACTCGGTACTCTTGATGACGGCCTTTCAAGAGTTTTCTCTGCGAACTGACATAGTTTACGCTTAAATCAATTTTCACTGCATTCTTTCCATAAATAATCGCCGATTTCCGCAATAAGTCTACTGAATTTATCAACTGATCGATCGATGTACATTTCTTTCGTAACGAATTCTTGTGTCTATGTGTGTGTGTGTGTGAATTTTAAATTTTACTGATCAATTGAAACATATGTTAGTCTATAATTGCTTTCGTTTTCACGTTATTCTTGTCTCAATCCACTTTAATTCACTAGTCTTCCTCTTCGAAAGCCAAAACACATAAGAGGTCATCATTGCCTTTATTACTTCTTGTACGTCTTTTCTCGACAAATTAAAATTGACTGGTTATTAAATAATTTGTAGGTGGGAAGCATGAAAACTAGTGCAGCATTGCTGTGGTTCACTCGAAATTCCGGGTCGTTTTCTTGAGTACCCCGTTGACCTTTCCCGTAATCCTCGTTTTACTTCTCGCTTAATTAATGATAAAAATGCAGTTTGTATATCCTGAAATCGAAAAGAACCCTTATATCTCCTAACTATGTATTCAGTCGAAACGGTTAGGCGTATCCGTCAAGGTACTCGTCTAGTCAATTAATCTCCACGAAGTCTACCAATCGAGAATGGTGACTGCGCCGAGATTGCCGATCTCCGATAGTCCTAGCTGATCTATCAAGCATGCAGTGGTAGGCAATGACTAAGCGAAATCAGTCAATCCGTTGTCAATAAAGTCTAATAATCGGGAATGGTGATTATGCTAAGGTAGCCGATCTCTCACAGTCCTAGCTAACCTACCAATCATTTAGTGGTAGTCATTAAGCTAAGCCAGGTAATCCAGAGTCCATAAAGCCGAAGTCATGTTTTGCGATTTTTACCCTAGCATTGCACTATCTACCTCTTTGACTGTCGTAACACGACTGAAAGAATTACTGTTCGGTCCATTACATTTTTAGAGCTCCTGCCAGCAATGCTGCAACGCTGGGTAATATCTGTACGCATTAGTTATACGTTATGATTTAGATCTACTGCGTGTATTGTGATTGTGTATTGTGATTAAATGTATGCACGTAGTATAGGTTATTTCTATGCGTGGGTATGACTTGTCTGCTCTTTGTGGCTACATGTATGAATATGTACAATAGCAATAGAAACAAGCTTTGTATATGAATATAACTTACGATAAAGAATGATATAAGTGTGGGTATGTGGGCAATATGCTTTCAGTGACAAGCGTAATGTATATACGTATATGTGTATAAATATATGTGTAAGTATGAACATATCCTTTAATAACTTGGAGGAGGACGTAATTCTTTTGTTAATATTTCTACTAAATACTTCGGTTTCTTCCAGAAGCCGAGCCACACACAACAGCGATAGCGGATTGTAAAATAGACTTTATCTGTCTGCACGCACACACACATACATATGCTTTGCGAATTTTATTTCCAAGCGTCATGTGCAGTTATCTATTTTTGCATATCGCAGCAGCAGCTAAATTTTCTTCTTCTTATTATTTTTTTGTACCTGTTTCTGCATTTTCAAAATTCTGTTTTGTTAAATTTTGTGGCACTTTTCAACTTTTTGTCTGACAAGGCATACAAACGTGAACATTTCTCATGCACTTATTACACAACAGTAAACCTATTATAAACTAGAGGTTTAGATATGAAATGAATTTTCGAAATTATAATGAAAAAATTACACATATATATATATATAATACAAAAAATAAAAGCAATATAATGGGACAAGGCGCAACATGAACTACTCTATATCACTGCGCTTAATGCAGCTGCTCAAGTAACGACTCTTCCAAGTAAGTTGCTATGGAAAGTAGTTGAGTAAGTGGTCGACTCCGAACCTTTTGCAATAGCGTTCGTCGAAAATCTCGAAAATAGCGACTTGTAGCTTGAACGCAAGAAAAGAAAACGGACAGACGGACAGACAGATTAGATTGGTTCAGAAAATGATTGGAAATCGATGGGTATAACGGAAGGTGAGATTGTATTAAGTCCTTCTGGATGTCTCACATACCCGCACAAATTTAACATACCCCTTATACTACAAGTGATGCAGGGTGTAATAAAATTAGGAAAATCAATTAAAATTTAAATGATGTACACTGGTGGGGGAAAACTATTTATAGTAAGTTCGTATGCAAGTATTAATTGTTAGTTGTAATACAAACAGATAATTACATAAAAGTTTTAAGTAATAAACACATACATACTAAGCTCTCAATCAGTAACTATGCTTTGTTTTTTATAGAATATTTTTGAGCCTTGAGTCTTTCCCTTTTCACATCGTACATTTTCCTCGTTAAGTTCGCCATAGAGTATATTAAGTTCGTTTTGATATATGCAACATACAGAAAGATTTAGAATAAAATCCATGCCTTGCTGTAAGTATTGATTCGGAAAGTGGTTCCGTCCGTCTATCTCTCCGTCTTCGTATGTCCGTTCATTGCATTTGTTTTCAATCTGCCAGTTACCGTTAGGTGTAAAGACGCGGCGTACTGACTGATGATCGTATCATTTTGACGACCACGCCCAATAAAAGATCATATTCTGTAAAAATCATTACGTGAAGAAAATAAAAAATTATAACTTTTTTAATACATCTCAACAAAAATCGTTGAAAACAAGTAAGATCATTATAGTGCGGTAAGGCCGACCATTAGACACGCTACACCACTGCGCCTACTACACTAATTCACTCGTTGTGGTAATAATACATCAAAATTAGATATTATTTTCATGTGAAGGGGCCCTTTTAATGCAAATCCACATATGCAAGTCGATCATACGGCGTAATTCAAATGTAACAAATGTAATTTACTTCCTAAAAATTTTATCATTTTTCAGTTTGCGTCATAAAAAAAATAAAAATAGAAAATGGACTTTCTCTCCACATAAGGGCTTGCATTTCACGATAATCCTTGTATATGTTGTGGTCTAGAAAATACACCTGTTTGTTCCAAATTCCCTACCTCTAATTTTTGTGCTAAATTGCTATTCCGGACAAATTTTTATCACAAAATATTAAAAATGAATTTTTTTTTCTGATATGCTTGGGAAATTGTACATGAAGTGGTGTCTAAGAAAAGAACTACGTGGTTTAAATTTAGTTCATTTAATTTGTACTTGAGTTTTGCTCCCACGAAGAAATTTTCATTAGAAAACATTAACAATTAGGCCTTCCTGAGAATCCTTATACGCGTTAGTATCCAAAAAACTGACCTGTGTAATCCAATTTTGGCAAAGTTAATCAACCAATGTTCACATTGAAATATTGAAAATTAAATATTTTTGCCATATAAACAATCAGTTTTCACAGAAACGGTTATAGGACAGAGGATGCAAAGATTGCCCAAAACGAACCAAGTATATCGTATGAAGGTCGAAATACTATTCCATAGCGAGGTTTGTCCAAAAATTTTGAAATTTGCAATTTTTTTCTATATAACCATTTTTCAAAATGGGGTATTATAAGTGGAGTCTAAAAATAGACGAAACCGAACAATTTTCTATAGCTTTCGTCCTTGGGTTTAAAGACGTCAACATACCACATTTGATTGAAATAATCTCGAAAACAACTTGTATGTTGAGCACAAAATAAATATGCAGACCGTGGTCGGAAAGACAGGCTTGGATCGATTCAGAAAATGATTCTAAAGCGATCGGCATAATGAAAGGTGAGCCTATGGCAACCCCTTTGGGATATTGCATACATCCGCACAACTTTAATATAATCTGTACCACGAGCCGTGTAGGGTATAAGTAATTATATTGGTCAGAATTCATTCAAATTAATGATTTGACATAGAAATAAATTTCACTATACTCGATCAATGTTTAAATTCTTTTCTCGCGTTATTTAAGGCTACTAATGGTAACGCAAATAGATGACGAGTAATTTCTTGGAGAGAAAAAATGAAACAAAGAAACATTAGAGCACTTTATTGCCTATATATTAATCTTTTAAAATCTCTTTTTTTACAAGTCTTAATATTTCGTCACTTTCATGGAATCCTCAATCTTGTATTATAGTAGCTAAACTTAAGCAATGCAGGGTGTTGAAAAGTCGGTTTTACTTCCGTTTTTCTTTTAAATTTCATTAGGTTCTTAATATCGTAACTTCTTTAACAAATAGTAATCGAAGCGTATGAGTAATATTTTTATTATTTAGCTTTAATGTACCAAAAGGAGAAAACGTATTCGTTTAGCTCAAGGCGTATGAGCAACATCTCCATTATAAAATTTTACTTTTTACGCATGAGAAAAGGTCATAAATCAGTATGAGAAGGAGAATTAATTGAATACGTTTCTATGTTCCACAGTCCATGTGTAACTTGGTCTCATGGAGAGCCCAAAAATGCTCTAAGTGAAATATTGTTGTCTATTTCGCTCAGACAATGCGTCCAAACTAAAAGCAATTATTTCATGAGTGCGTCTCAGCAATTGTTAAAAAAAAAAAACAATCAGACACAAAGATTAAACTAAGATCATTTGAGTTGATAACGAAAATAAACTTTTTTTGGGATTAAAAAAATGTAATTAACTTAAAGTAGTTAAGAATAATTTTAAAATGCGAAACGTCAACACATATATAAGAAAAAATAAAATAAAAGATAGCATGACTTCAATTGCAATATGCAATTATTGACTTTGGTTAGTAATTAAAGCAATTACAACAAATAAACAGACAAGCAAACACGTATAATATAAAGTAATTTGAAATTTATAGGTAAACGAATATTATTAACAAATTAAAATAAACATAGTGAATAAAATGATATATATATGAAATTTAAACAACATGCGTTAAACTAACTCGAACGATCTAAAAACTTTTTTTAGAACTAAACCTCCATCGCTTCATCACTTATACTTTGAATGTATGTATGTATATACATCCCTTGTCAATTTTCTCACTTTCCTTAAGGAAAAGGATAGCTTGGGATCTTAAGTGCGGATGTATGTAACAATGTTATATTATGACAATCGATTGAGGATTATTTAGCGATTCGATCTAAAAGTTTCTGACTGTCCGTCTGTCTGCTGTCTTTCCATTAGTTTGTGCGTTCTACCTACAGGTTTCAACATTTATTCAAAAATTGTTCCAATGAATGGGCCGAAAGATCTCTATAAAGAGTGATGAAAATTCGTCTTAAATTTCCTTATCCTTACATTCGTATTTTATCTCTCCTTCTTTCTTCTTTAACATTGTAATTTCTCTTAGAAATTCGATGTTTTAAATTAGTGGATAGAAAATAAGCTTAAATTACTTTACAAATTTAAATTTACACCTGCGTCTACTAAAATTTAATATGTGCAATAATGCTTTCTAACGGTTACACCTATTACAAGCTCAAAATTACGTAAATATCATACATGAATAGACATAAACATATTATTAAACTGGGCTTCATGTCATTGCGTTGCAGCAGTTTCCGTTTGTTCGCAATAATTCATTGGAAATTAATTAAAAAAATTTAATACCATTTGTTGCAGATTTATTTATTTAAATATATATAGCATTCAGTTACAGTATGGTTTCAGTGGAATTAAGCGGCTTTCATGGTTAAAGTTTATGCTATTAGATTATAATTGAAAGATTGAAGAAAAAGAGTCTCAAAATAAAAAAACAATTTTCGAATAAAATATATATATAAAAGAGAAAATAATTAAAAAAAAAAAACAGCATGTACGAGGTGTGTTTAAAAAATATATAATTTTTTTTCCCTTCAAAGTCATCCATGTCCCTTAAGCGTAATGAGTAATGCAATTGCGGCCACGTTTTTTCCAATCCGTGAAGCACTTCTGAACTTGAGCTCTTCCAGTGATGCTTAATCGTGGCAGAACTCTTGCTTTTCATGAGTATTTTCTCGTCATTTGACATGAAACTTACAAACAAGCAATAACGTCTGCATAATCGTGGTGCTGGCTGTTCCACAATTCCGGGGGTTATTTTGTACAGCTTCGCAAAAACGACGCTTAACCTTAACGTAATATTTCTTATACGACCTAGTGGCAAGAACTTACAAGGCGTACCACGTCACTGCAATCCGTAATCTTTTCTCGGTCTTGGCTCGATTTCCACATCGTAACCCAGTCGTCACCAGTTATGATCCTTTCATATTTGTGAAACGAATAGTAGGGTATGAAGTTAATTTTAAATTTTACCTAACAAAGATACAAACAGTAAAGTTTAATGCAGATAAGTTGTTTCGCTTAATGAAGTTTTGAAAGGTTCTTTTAAATCAAAATATAAAAAAAAATGCAACTATACAAAACGAATGTATTATTAGTATAATTTATTTACATCGAAAACGTAAGGTCTTCGATTAAAGTATGGTGGACACTAGCAACTAAGATTATCGGTTGAATTTAAAAAAAAAAGGAAAACACCACTTACTTACTCCAGTCGTTCCCAATGTGAATTTTCAATTTGTGAACAGATTTTGGCACCTTCCTTCATATGATTTTTAGATAATACCAGTCTTCAACAAAATTTACTGACATTAAGATCATTAGCTCTTTTAACAACGATAATAGAAAAATCTATATTTCGTGCGCAGCATCACTAAACCCACTGTGACTTTTAATCATCATTCCAGTTGTAATGGCTGGGATCTCATGAAATTTCAATACTTCTCGTTTAAAGTTTGGCACAATCAAAACATCTTATAGATTCTTCAGTAGTCAGACCACATCTACATATCTTCCTACTAATACTAGCAATGCTATATCTATAGGTCACCCTACTACTATCATCTTGTTGACGTATTGATTGATATATTATATAAAAGCTGTAAAACTTTCTATATAATTATGACGATATAGTTTCTTCTTTGAGCAAGAAATTTTCTGTCTCACACCCAAGTGAGCATAATAATGCAAGCAGGCGCATATATAACAACGTAGGCTCAAAGAATCGCAGTAATTCCCGCAAGAGAAAAGAAAACCAGTAGGGCGGGCTTGGTCGCAGGGAATATTGTGACTCGCTTCATTATTAAAACTCGAGGCACGGCTTTAGGTGGCCGGACGCTCGGTTCCGCGTTCGTCTCGGTTTGCTCGTTCTGTAAGATAATATTGCGCTGGTGCATAATTGTCTTTAATAAAAATTTACAATATTTTATAAATTCATGAATAAATATATGCTTCTATTTTTAAGTTATAAAAATGCATGTCGATAATCATACTCATATTCGTCATATGCTGTATCACTTTGAGAAGCGATGAAGAGCAACGCAGTCATTTCCCGATCTCACCAAACTTTTCGGTGGGGACACAATCAGAAAAAGACGATGCAGGCAATGGTTTGCTCGTTTCATTAGTTTGGAGGGTAAGCCAGGAAGAGGTCAACCATCGGATTTCGATGACCAAGCACCTTTGGCAGCTGTGGAAGGGGCCGAAAGCTTGACAACTCGAATGCTGGCCGACAACTTTAATGTGCACCATTCAACCATCGTTCGTCGTCTCAAAAAGCTTGGAAAGGTATGCAAACTGGTTAAGTGGGTCCCCCACGAACTCAGCGGACAGCAATAAAGCCGAGCGGTGTGATAATATCGTTTAAAAAACGCCTAAAAATTATGGACCCACCTGCTACTTATTGTGCTTCAGGATTGGTGTTTTGCAACATTGAAGAAGCTTTAGACTATTTTAAGGTGAATGGGTTTGGTAATCTCTGGCGCCCTGGCTTCTCCTTCAAATCGTAGCCTAGAGAGCTACAATCTGTTCAAGAGGATGCTATGAGCAGCGGATTAGCAGTGTCTGCTATCTAAAATTTTCTCTTGGACGAGATTAAATTGTTGCCAGTTTTGTCATAGTTGCCATACTTTCACATAACATGAAGTATTTAAAATCTTTAATTTATTTTGCACTTATCTCGCTGACTGCTGGAGGATAATAAGGGAACAATCAACATTTGTACGTTTTTGTTCCTCTACTTCTTTGATCTATAAATGAATATAAATGTAGATGATGTTAAGCTACATGCATATATAATAGGATTAATATTTGTGCATATAAATGTGTCGATAACAATAACTTCAATGTACGAGTCCGTAAAATCGGCTTGACATGCCTCAATCACGTCGAAGTAGTAACAATGATCAATTAACTAAAACATAAAACTGTTAATGCATGAACTGTTTGAATGGTATGTGTATGTAGTTTAAGCTTAAGACTTAATAGGCACAGGTGTGAAAAGCCTATGTTTAGGGAAGCGTAACAGGCAGCAATGTGTACGCTAATGATTATTTTATGGACTTGGATTAAATGCTAATTATTTCAAGGACGAAAGGTATATGATAGTAGTGATGGATAAAACGGGTAACAGTGAACAACATATGCATTAACTATACGAAATGTAATAACGATAGCCTAGTGCATATTTATAAATAAGTTGAATAGGTGTGCGAAAACTGCCTGCACCTGCCTGTTGCGAATCAGCAACAACTTCATCACATGGCAGTCGCAATGTATTTGTATGTGCGTGTGTACTAATTGCAAGATCTCGTCCCGGATTGGATACTGGAACAGTCGATTTGTGAAGTGCTGCAATCATGTGATCCAGACGGCTTCCTGCCTATGCTCTGGTCCTGATTTAATTTCAAGATGCTTGGAATATTTAGGGACCAAGATGAAGCAAAACGAACTAACTATAATTCATAAATAATTAAATAAAAATATATTGGATAGGCGTGGTCAATCTTTTCCCTTTGCACAAATGCTACAGCATCGCCTATAGATTGCGCGTTCAAATTGTTGTACATTTATCTTCTATAGGTTATAAGTAATGAGCGAAAAAAACAATTTTTTCTTCCTTTGAAAAACAGAAGTGTTTTCAGTTTGCGTGTTGCTGTGGACGTGTCATTCAACCAATTTGGCTTATTTTCATTATCAACCTGCTTGCAACGTTTCTGCCAAACTTGCAGTTGATAGCTCCATTTTTGCGGCCGAGAGAATGTTTACAACAGACATTAACACGGACAGACAGACGGACAAGCTTGAATCGACTTGGAATTTGATGCTGATCAGGAATATATATAGTTTGTGGGGTCTCTGATGCTTCCTTGGGCGCGTTGCAAACGTTTTGAAAAAATGAATATGCCTCTAATCCTTCGGTAATAAGCATAAATATAAATTTTATTTCATTAGTCGTCATCGCTTCATCTTTACGATGCAGTTAATTGGTTAAAGGAACAAAAGTGGTCCTTAAAATAGACCACACCAACAAAAGATTTGTCTCAAATCTCCATGAACCTTAAATTTCAGTACAAGATCCATTCATCAAAAATTAATGAAGCACTTAATACATGACGTTGATAACATAGCAACAACTAAACTATAATGAAAAAACATTCTCCGGTAAGAAAACAAAACAGATTTTCTTTCTTCGTTTTCTTTGTAATATTCCGGCGAAATAATTAACATAAAAAGCAATTTTACTCAGCTAATGTATTCGGAAAAAGTAAAAATCATAAGCCATCATTTAAGAAAAAAAAAAAAACAATAAAAAAATTTGAATTATAAGGTCATACGGACAAAATTAAAGAGTAATAGAAAGATTTTGCTTCTAGCATATCGTAAAGATGTCAAATTTCGCATAATTTTACGCTTCTTAGGCATCTTAAGGAGTGTACAATAATTTATAATACAGCTGCACTGACACTCACTGGCCAACAAGTCAACAAACCGTTAAAAGTATATAAAAAAATTAATAAAAAGTTAACAAACGTATAAATTTTTCTAGATATTCTTTCACGCTTTCATGACGATTTTATTGTTTAATTTTATCGATATGTTTTACTACAAAGATTTACAATAATAATATAAATATTTAACTGCATCGTTTAAGATTTGCGAGCCGCATGTTAGTCATATTAAAAGGTAGGGTAACAAAATTACATAACCAAGATGATAACTACCGCATTATGATGAAAATCGAATAGTTTATTATGGCACTCAATGCAAAAAAAAAATTAAAACATAAGAAAAACATTTTGAGGTTAAAATAGAAATTCTCTGTAAACATCAAAATGTAATATAATTTTGCATGTTTCGAAAATGTAAAAAATATGTAGCATATCCTTTGGCGAAGTTATTAAATGAAAGGAAGCGTGAAAAAGGTTTTTCTTTAGCTTTGCTGAACCTCTAACTTTGTCTTTCTTATTTTATTTTCATCTTTTATTCTAAGTAGCGAAATGTAGCAGAGAATAAACATATTTGTTGACCTGAAATTTTGAATTGAGAAAAAACTTGCATTATATTATGGCGGCGCTTAAGCGAACAGAAACAGAGAAATTTGTGTTAATATTGAGACAATTCCGAAAACAATTCATATAAGCAATATGAACTTATTCATTAATGGCTGCACATACACATTCAACCGCATACTCTTCAGGTGAAATGCTGGAACACTAAAACTACAGAGTATGTCACGTTCATCGTCTCTAAATTTTGATCTACAAAAAAACAAAAACAGTTGTGAAGCTTGAAATACTGTAAAATTTTGTAGTAAATTTTACTTATATGGAAGGGCCTCTGAATACCAATAATCAGTATTTTCCATATGTGATCTAGTTTTCGAAGTGCCGCTGACATATATACCTATTTCTACCAAAAGGGATCATTTTGATCCTCCATATTTGTCGCTGTCCTACAGTCGTATCAATGAAGGTACACGCCTGAAATTTTGCATAAATATTCCTTAACCGATTAAGAATGCAAGATTGCAAATTGGGCGTGTTCCCTCGCAGATTTTCGGAAATATCTTCGCAGGATCGAAACTTGTAGCTGAAAATATCAAAAAAATAATCATCTTTTTTCAATGTGGTTTTGGGGTTCTCATTTCAGGTGGGCGTGTATGCAGGCAGATCCTTAATCGACCAAGTTATATTTGTGCCAAATTTCAGCTTAGTACTATCACTTTCGCGACTATGGCATGTCAAAAAATATAGATAATCATATTGTTCCCTTTTGGCAGAAATAGGTCTATATGGATTGGGTATATGTATACATCGGTAAGTTTTAAATTGCGTAATTATAAAGTAAAGTGAATTTTAAAGTAAGAAGTTTTTTGCAATATTTTTAGGCTTAAAGTACTCATAGGAGAACTTAGTTCCAAGGCCTAAACTATGACATTATAGTAAAGAATATCGGTCGAAAACAAATACTAACGATAAAGTAAATAGTACATGAATCCAAATTGTCTTAGCATTTGATGGTGATCAAGAAAATATAGACTATATGTGGTCTCTGAATCTTCCTTCTCGGCTTTGCGAACATTTTGGCGAAATGATTATATCCCCCATTCTTCCCCCTATTGGGATAAAAATGGTAGTGTTTTTCTTATTTTTTAAATACTGGCCTCCAAGTTGCTTTATATTGTATATGAAATCAATGTATGCGGTTTTAAAGTATTCCGTAATAAAATATTTGTATCTGTAACATAAGGTGGATGAGTGAATTAATGTCTCCAGGGATGACTTTTTTTTTTTTCTTTTTACTGTAGTATCTTTTTTCTTCCCACTATACCAACCAAGCGTACACCGCAAGTATAAAAACGTCTACATATATGGCCATGGTCGTCAAGAGGTTAAGTCTTCATTTTTTTTTTGAAATACATACGATCAATATATCGAATGAATAGACTTTTGCTATGTGTCGCAATCAAGTATCACGTAGCAATTAAAGATTCAAAGGAAAATGAAGAGAAATGGTAAGCAAATGAATTTCCATAGTGAAAATTGAAAGGAAAAGCAAATATGAATACAAAGGCATTTGATTTTTCTTCTTATAAAACTCCCAAGAGATACATCATCACACTTCTTTCAACAACATTTCTCCAGGTAGCTTACCAATAATAATAAACTAAAAAAGTGAAAAATGCAAATTTCCCTTGAAGGCATTTTTTTTTCTTTTTTATTGTTGTTTACTATGTTCTGTAAAAAAGCTTCGAGTTATTTTTTAATACGTGATAGAAATTCAACATCTATATGTAACGTAAAGTTAGAAAATTGGGTAGAGTTTAATTTTAATAAATAACCTAAAGTTTTCTTTATGTTTCGTTGGGTTATTGCAGTGATTCGAATTTGCAGGTATGTTCCAGAGATTCACTTCGGGTATGATGATATCACTAACTATTCTTCATCTTTTCGACCATTCAATATGTATTTGATATTTTGTTAGACGGAGTTTCGACGCGATTTCTAACTATTTTCCTTTTTTTAATCGAAGGACGAGTATATTCGTACAGGACAATCCTACGGGGGTGTAGGTCTTACATATTACTTTTAAAGTGGACAGTAGCCCAATGTTAAAGAACTCTCCCCGGCGACGAGGCTCCTTTCCTCAAAGAATCATCAAGATCGTTAGGGGTCGTATGCTTGCAGACATCCTCACTGATAATTCAGCTACAGTGAACGCCCAGATATACACAGCTCTGTGAATACATGTTTATTGAGGTAGCTAAAGATCTTGAAGTGTGGCTTGGTGCCTGGTGCATGCTGTATTGATATTTGCTCACTATACAATAAATCCAAGGGCGAAAGTAATTGTGTTGGCATCTCAGAATGTATGAACATTAACGATATGCGTAATGTCGATAATTCTAATGCATTATAAATAAAATTATAGAATCCATGGGGTCAGGTTGTCAAATGTACCTACTTAGGCGGGTAAGGGCGGCTGCATTGGTTAATACAGATCCGAGAAATGGTGCTTGCCAGGAACCCTCAGGAGAAAGCTTGCATTTATTTATACCATGCAAAAAACCTCGGTGTAAACGGGGCATTAAATAATTGAAAGTGTTCGATAGGTCTCACCCTGATCAGAGAGGAATGTTTCAACCATATCCAAACTTTCATTCTGGTACTTTAGTCTTGGAATAGGCTTTCTCTCTCTCTGGCATGATTCTCTTGCAGGCTGGGCGGTGCTTTAAATCACTTATAAATTAGTTATGGTTCTTAGCTAGGGAACTTACCTGATTAAGGCTCCACGCCAGGTGCAGACGTTAAAAGTTGACTGCATCCTCAGAGAGAGATCTACCCAAAAACGGATGGAAGGTAACCTTGAAAATCGAATAGCGACTCGCTTATTAAGTGAATCATATGATGTTTTAGACGTCGTTCAATATGCGAGCTTTCATGGAAAGTATGCCTTCACATTAAAATAATGCGCAATTTTTAGTGTGTTATTATTAAAAGGAGTGTTGTAACTTTAGGGCGAAGTGCGGTAGAGTATCTAATAGCTGGCCGTACCCCACTATTACGTTCTTACTTGCTACACCCTACAGCATTTGTGGTACAAGCTTTATATATAAGTTTGTGCAACTGCCTGCCAGCATCCAGAAGAAGTTGAGACAGACTCATCTTTCATTATACCGATCGATTCATAATCACCTTTTGCGTCGATCAAATTTTGTCTGTCCGTTTAATTTTCGTGTTCGTTCAAATTTATTTTTAATGAAATTTGGTACACAAACTTCTTGTAATCCAAAGGCGTATACTATTTTGAAAATCGAATCCTTTCTTCAATCGCTTTGCATATATATAATACACAATTTATTTTGAAAAGTTCTTTTATGAATTAAATTTGAATTAGCGCATGAAGTGTAAGATATTTAATGGTAAGCCGTAGCCTAGTATAACATAGTGTTCCTCATTTGAGAGATTTCTCGAACAGTATCTTTAAAAGAACACAATCTCTAGAGAAAGACTTAGGATATTTCGACATATATATATATCCATCTGTCCATGACCTAAATATCAATCAATATAAATGTCGAAATTCACAAGCAAATGACTTAAATGTTGAGTATTTGAGATATTGATTTATTTTGAGCATTTTTTAAAACAGAAAATAAGAAATCTTAAAAACCCAAGAAGACTCAAGTCTTCTCTTCTCTTCTATGGTAACCATCGAATTAAATTGGCATCCAATTTAATCCGGAAACTGTCCGAAGAGCCAATGTATGGGCCGGCGTATGCACGTATGCACGTATGCAGCATCTACGACTCCCTTTCTTATTGGTATTTATTCACAAGAGAGGCTCCTCTTGTGTTTAGAAGATTTAGTTAAAACAAAAAAATGCTCAAAGAAATTTTAATTGTTTCCTTTTGAGATTCGAAACTGAATTCTTTGCAATGACCACAATTTGTCTGCTTATATACCATAGGATTTTGATATTCTGAAACAAAGTGTACTATGTTTTAGAAAATTGACTCAAGTGTTAAATACGAAAATTATATAAATGATTCCATATGTGTGATTATAATCTGACGACTGATTTATTGGCTTATAGTGTATGTATATATGTATATATACATATACAGTTGTTGTAGTTAGAACTGTGATAGGCGTTTGCATATATCCGGATCATTTTGTTCACTTGAAAAAATTGTTGATTGAGAAAAATCGATGCAATATATAAATTCATCAACATACTTATCATCATATTCTACAACTTTTTCTCATCTTTCTCGCAACGTAAATGAGTAACACTGGACGCGGCAGAACTTCCCATTCGAGCTGCAACAATCCTTGACAGCTTGTGCAACGTGTGTTCGAATGTTGTCATGCAAGACGATGACTCTTCGTCTGTTAGCCGCTATGGCAAGTCTTTTTTGCGACAATACAACGTTTAGTTCGTTCGATTGACATCGGTGGACATCTCGCAGTAACAGTTGCATTTCGTTTTATCACGTCATAACGTTTGTGTTAAATGTGTACGTTCTCTAATCATTTTAACTAACCATTGAACTACTATGCATTAACTGGGCGTATTGTGTGCTAAATAAATAACCACGACTTGCATTGCATTAAATTGAATTTATATTTTTCGAATTGGACTCAAAGGTAACATTAAAGTTTTTCGACCAAAGGGTTTGAGCAAAATCATATTAATGATTATATTTATTTGAAGGCGAGAATTGAGTTACTACACCTCGCCAATCCCAAATTATTGTAGACTCTAAAAAATCTCTAAATTTCCGCCATAATTGAGCTTATTATGCTATAAAGAATTTACGAGTTTAGCTCGGATTGCTTCTACGATCTACGATTTACTTGAGCAGTTGATTAAAAATTCAATTTTTCTTGTATTTATAAGTCAAACCCAAGGGTTTGTTTCAAGCGTTTCTACTTTTAATACCCTACACCATTTGCGGTACAAGATCTATGAAGCTTGTGCAGAAGTTTGGGTAACACCTAGAAGTATTTGAGAATGGTCTACGTGGCTGTTACTAAACTGAATTGTTTTCTAAATTGATCTAACCTTGCCTGTCCACCTGTCCGTCTGATGTCTATCCACGTATTGTCGTTGTGTTCAATCTACACGGCGCAGTTTTAAGACATTTTAATGAAATTCAATACGCTGAACAGCCTTAGCTCAAAAACGAACGTTATTGGAAGTGGTTTGGATTAAACGACTTAGTCAACCATTTCCCATCATTTTATTTGGCCGTTATATAAAAAACCAATTGAATTTCAATCTTGTTTTTATTTTCTTTATAAAGTCTTCTTATTTTTTCTTAAATTTTGCAACAAACTCGTTTAAACTTTCCCTTCTCCAACAATTAGTGAGCTTTGCCAGCAATTCTGCTTTTCAGTTGAACGTTTACTATAATCTTTCTTTACGCGTTACCACCTTAGCCTTAAAAAAATGAATTTGCTATCCTTCCCGCTTTGATCAATAGAATCCATTGTCCATTCCGATTATAATTTCTGCCGGTTGATGGCACACGGCAGCGCTTAATATCATATGTAGATATGAAAATTTGAATGGATTTGTAAAAAGCCTCAATAGAGGAAGAGTTATTCCAACCTGCTATGCGAGTGCTGACAGAAAGCTACGTTTACTCTTCTTTCAAAATAAATTCTTAATTTCATTTATCAAGTCTACGTTTATTTTGTACGAATTTAAAGTTTCTTTATATCACGCGACATGAAATTTCGACTTATACTCGACAATTTAAACAAGCTGCAAAATCCGACTCGTTTTCAATTTAAAATATAATTTTGAAATTAAAAAGTTTAAACATTTCTTTTGCTGTATGTAACTGCGTCAGTGAAGTCCAACTCTATGCTCTATGCACTCACTATACACGTTAGGTCCAAAGGTCCAACTTTAGTACTCGAGTTTCGAACCCGTTTCTTATCTAGTCGGCTGGGGACTTTTTGACCCGAAAATAGGAATAACGCATCAACGTGCCAGGCTGCTTACACTGCTGCTAAAACTGTAACCCTCTCGACAAAAATTGAAATGAAAAAGTCATTCATTGAAAAAAATGTCATCTCCAATTATTCTGAAATTTTATACATTTTCTACTGAAAATTTCAAGGAAATTTGTATTCCTTCGGTTATTGGTTTCGAGTTTGCTGGAAACATGCCTACCAAAAAGTCAAAGCCCACTGCCTTCATGATGTTCGTAAATCAATGGCGTGATAAAAATGCTTATAATTTAAATTTAAACGACGCAATTGCCGAGGCCGGAGTACTTTGGGCTAATATGAATTTAGATGAGCGGACACCATATGTCCAGAGTGCGATAGTGGAAAAGCAAAAGCTTCAAAAGAAAAAAAAATCCAAGGCAAATGATGTGTAAAACGAGCAAATGTTTTATTTTCAAAATTTTTAATTTATTTGTTATTAAAAGAAAATTTTCATTAAAAGGAAAGAAAGGAACAAAATGGAAATGTTTTATATAAAAAAAAAAAAAAAGTACACGACGTTTGTTAGGGTTTTTGGAATTAAAAACTTTTCAGTGAGAATTGTATGCGGCTCAACAAGGCTTGAGAATCTCACCAATCTCCGAGTAGAATGTTCGTACCGATCGTATCTTCTCAGATGGAACCGAAAATCTATACAATCATATAGTGGAAAACACAAACATATCCAACGTACTGTGGCAAGTTACCAAATTTTAATTTCATCCGGAGCACATCGGTCCCATGCCTTATCGCCAATCTGCTAGGCACCGATAGGCAGTGTGCGTGGACCAAAGGCATACGTAGAACGTAATCAGAAGTGCTTGAAGGATTGGAAAAAGCAGTCAGGGTAAGTGCATTACATCTAAGGAGGATTGCTTTGGAGGGGATAAAATAGGTATTGATGAATAAACGAATGTTTTTCGAGAAAATATAAAAAGTTATCCTTCCTTTTTGACACGTCTCGTACTGTAGCGAAGTATTTAGCTCAACACAAACAAACACAATTAACTTTATCAACTCACTCTCAGAGAACTAAATTTTGCGCAAAAAGACACAAGAAAAACACTAGTGCGGGAAGCTAATCAATTAAGGACACATGTGGAGTGAACACACAAAATTCACAATTTATTCACCTTCACTTTCCAAAGAAATAATTGTTTATTGTAGTTTCTCGCCTGGGGAGACTAATAGCCTCTATTTTCCAGAAAAGTTATCAATACCGCGAATAGTGAACGCTAACGATCTCACGATATTTATTATTGTTTTATGATCTAACCCAACAATCTAAATAGTATCTGGTATCTGGTATCGTGGGTGGGTCACGCAGGATGTCAAATAATCTCTTTTGTTATAATAATTTCAAACAATTCCGACATTAAAGGAGAGCGTTCGTGGTTTCTTTGGGTGGACAACGATTTGTTCATGCACCGAAAACGAACATTGGACGAAATTTGGTTTCATTAGGTTCATTGCTCTTAGAAGAGATGTGGTGGCCTTTTGGATGATTTTGTACCTGTACCGCTTATGGGGTACACTTATGGGTACAGGGTATATCAAATTTGTGCGGACATATGTAACACGCAGACGGGCTTAACATAGGTCCGATGATTCAGAACCATTTTCCAAGCTTATCTGTCCGTCCGTCCATATAAAATTGTGTTCAGGACGCAATGAAATGTGATTCATTGACATGTTTTGGCATAAGGACGGACGCTATTGAAAATTTTTGCATATGACTTCCGACCACTTCCCCTATATCGACTATCTTTGATGACGATGACGATATTGCCAAGATCATGTCATGGCAACGTCAGAGATTGAGCAAAAGCTTGATTTAGCTGAACAAATCATTTCGGACAATGTTCTAAGCAACGGACGGAACTTTTCGCTACACCTATTTTTATTATTAATTAGGCATAAGAAATAAATTATAAGACTACAATCTTAAAGGGCCAGCATCTAAAGCTGTCGGAGGCAATGGGATTCAAAAAAGCTTGCTTCTGAACTTTAGAAAGGTTTTGAGAAAAAAAATTAACTTCTGATACACTACAATATTTTGTAGGCGTGGTCAATTTTTCGTATTTTTGTACGAGTACTACAGCCTCACTCATAGCATATAAGAATATATTTATCTGCCTTAGTTTAGAGTGCCGTAGAGAAAAAAAAACTTTTTATTACTTTCGAAAGACAGAAGTGTTCTCAGTTAATGTGTCCTTCGACCGAGTTGGCCTTTTTCCAATATCAATCTGCTTGCAAGAACTTGCAATGTTTCTGCCAAATTCAAGACCGATAGCTTCATTTCTGCGGCCAGGAAAACGTTTACAACAGATGCTACATAGATCAACGGACGGACATGCTTAAATCAATTCAGGATTTGACGTTGATCAGAAATAGCTAGTATTTGGGGATCTCTAAAACTGACTTCTGGGCGTCACAAACGTGTGACCTGCTGGCAACTTGTGCGAAAATTTAATTTTTAATGTATGCTATGTGGATACGATTTAAGATCGCTTCGTCTTACCATTGAATACTTTCAATAAAGTATATATTATATATAATTATATGACATTATATTAGGTCAGGTCAGAACACACCTTCAAATACCTTACGCCACTTTACTTTTTTACTTTAACAAAGTTATATTTTATAATACAAAACGGACAGACGGACAGACAACCTTAAATCGATTCAGAATCAGTTTCTAACGGGTGCGTCCGACCGTGGTATACAACCTCGCACAAATTTCATATAAAACAATCAATTTATGTACATTTCATTGTGAGAGAAGAATCATTTTGTTCTTTGTTATTTTTCTTTATTATCGCATGTTATAATTTTTAAATCATTTACTTAAATAAAAAGCACACAGTGACATGAACAATGTCGAAATGAATCCGGTAAAGATTGCAATAATTGAATGTAATTAATGGAGCATACAGGCAAAGTGTAAATTTATAAATGAATTACGAATATTTATATGAATTCATAATGACAAACGAAACTAAATGCAGTCAGTATTCATATATAATTAAAAAAAATTTAATTTTTTGCTCTTACTATCAATGGAAAATATAATAATAATAATTTTTTATTGCTCATAATTTTTCACTTTAATGAGAACATTTTTGAAATAATCTCTTTAATTATTAAAAGTAAAAAAAAGATCAAAATTTTAATTTCAAAATTTTTTGAAAAGCATTTCAAAACATTGCAAGAATTACAAGGAAGAAATTAGTTTCAGCTCGTATCGATTTTTCAACTCCTAACCGATGTATGCTTTTTGATTGCCGGATAAAAATCAATTCATCCATTATACAACGTATCGTATCGATCATATTGCGTATATATCTCAAGCCACATTTTTATATTCTACACCGCTTAATTAGACAGAGTTATAGAACTTGAGGTAGACCAACTTGATATTATATCGAACGGTTTAGAATCATTTATAAATCAATTTCAGCTTACCCGTCCACCTGTCCCTTCCTCTGTCTGTCCCTCTGTGCTTTTCGTTCTATTGCGCTCAACTTACCAGCCATAATTTTTGAAATATTTTAGGTGGAATTTCGTATACGGACATGTTTTGGCCCAAGGATGCACGCTGTCGGACCACTTTTGCAACCACTTCCCATATAACGACCTATTTTTAAAAAGACATTATAAGAAAAGCTGTAGAATGGTGTAAAGTATTTAAGGGTGGGCCGTATCCTTCTAGAGTGTATTTACTTTTTGTATATGACTTGGCAACAGTTCATAAATATTTTCACAAACTAAGAGCCAAACTTATGCTTTTTTGCTTATTATACGTTGCAGTAGCTTTGATAGAGAATGTACTAGGAGGTAGACATAACATCCTGAGAAATTTAAGAAATAGGCCCAACTTTCCTCACCCCAACCGACTCAGAATCACTTGCTGAATCAATTTAAGCTTGTCTTCGCTACTTGTGTTCACTTTATTCTGTTCACTGCTTTACTAAATATTTGTTCGGCAACCGCATTATGGAATTTTGTTCTGAAAATCATCTTAAAATATTCAACAATCAACAATTCAAACAGACGGACGAAATGTTCCTTAAATTAAATGAAAATTTTTCCGGGCCCTTCATATGAAAAATGGCTTAAGTCCTTTAAAATCAAGGGTTTTTCGAAGAGTAGTCTCTTAGTACACCCACTACTTTAAGATATTGCACACAACACAATACAACTCTTTCCAAGCAATTTTTTATTAATGTTATTACACTTCTCTCGAACTTTTGAGAAAAACTAAGGTTTAGAAGAAATATTTTTGTCGTCTTACTTGCATTACATAGGAGGTGACAGCAGGTATCGTATGTCAGAAAATAATGTAATTGGCTTTCGGAGGATAAATTTGTTCTTGTAATTAATGTTAGATAATCTTGAAATAACAGTTTATTTAATTCCGTCAGTCCGCTTCTCAGAGTCGGAAAGGTGAGCCAAAGATGATACGGTAACATTCTTTTCTTCGTCTTTCTATTCATCTCTTGCTTATCCAACTAACTCACTTCTTTACCTCGAAAGCAATTCTTGCTTTTCATCCTAAAAAATTTAGGATGGATGTCGCTTATCTTCCAGCCGCCTTATGAAAATAGTTTGCCTTAACGTCACTGAAGAAATGCAGGTTTATCATAGATGTTTACTTGCAGTGAAGTTAATAAACGTTACTATTAACTCCTCTAATATATTAGGAGAGAGATTAACTTCAATGTTCCTAACTGTTTTTCTAGATATTTTAGTTTTATATAACTTTCACAATTTTCCAGTCCATTCAAGTTGCTCTGCAATAATCTAAATGATATTTCAATCTGGGATTCATTTAATACCAACAAATCGCAATTCTCCTTAATATCGGTGCCTTGTCTACGACAAATCTAAGTTAACTTCTTATTGCAAAAAGCTTCGTTTGGTTCGTAAATTGAACTAATTATGTTCGCTATTTATTGCTTGGCAAGCTTTTGCTTGTTTGCATCGATTCAGCGATTCACTCTCAGCTTGGATCTCCACTGGCTGCGAATGGGCCGCCACGTTGGCACTTTGCACGATTTTTTATATCCAAAATGAAGGGTATATTCATTTTGTCAAAGCGTTTGCACCGCAATCAAGGAATTCTCAGACACCCAACTAGTATACATATCCTTGATCAGCATGAAGTTCTGAATCGATTTAAGCATGTCCGTCTTTCCATCTGTTATAAACATTCTCCTGCCCGCGATAATGGAGCTATCCATGTCAAATTTGACAGAAGTCCTTGCAAGCAGGTTGGTAACGAAAATATGCCAATACGGTCATTGGACACGCCGGTCATTGGACACGCCCACCAACCATTATAGTGTACGCAAATGTAATTTTTGTTTCTATATTTCCATAACTCGCACGAGTAATACACTGGTAATACACCTAAACATTTCTGTCTGCTGGTTTGTCCATCTGTCCAACAGTGTAAAATCTGTGGTAAACATTCTCCCGTCAGAGAAAATGAAGATGGCGCCTATGAATTTGCGAAAGAATTTAGAAGCGACTTAAAATTTTCAAGTGACACGCGTACAACATCTTCCTACAATATTTCCTGGTAAGAGTTCGTTTACAAGCGTAAATTGAACCTCAACTACATGGATATATTTCTCATTTCATAAAAAATTTCTCAAGAATAGTAAGCCATTCAGAAAATCATTTAATTTTTAACATCTTACGATGAAAATGTATCCATAGTATCAGTGTAGCAAAAAAATCAACAGTAGGAAATTCGGATCGGAAAGATTTACTTGTTAGACCCTAACATGTATATGCGCGTTACCATCAAAAGTAAGCCCTTACCTGGAGAGAAAGTCTAATTTCTAATGTTTTATGGCGGAAACCGAGAAATCATAAAATTATAGAGAAATAAATTGTCTTTGACTAAATCACGCAATGTTTCGGCCATCCTCCAATATGTGGCCTTACGTCAAAAGCGTGCGTTTGCACGAAACTAATGTGTAACTCTTAAGGCAACACTAACCAAACGAGTGATTACCAATCCAATTACACCGGGCGAAGTGATGTAGCATGTTTATTTGTCGGCCTTGCCCGATTGTAGATAATGTTCCTTCATATCGAAACTTTAGAAAAGTCTTTATAAAGCCATATAATCCAATGATCGGTAATTGAAATTTTCTTATTTAAATGTTATTCGAACTTGACAGCATTTTAAATGACATCATTTTTACAATCAATAACACATATTGATGTAAAAGTTGGGGAAAATAATTACCCTACTTTTTAATATTATTTGCGGCATTAACAGATTCATCGTACAAGGCTTTGAGGTTTTGAGAGCTGTTTTAGCTCTTTTCACACCCACCACTGCAAGGCGGCGATACCATTGTTTTTTTTTTTTTTTGACAACTTACGTAACACCAAAAAGGAAGCTTCAGAGATCCTATAAAATATATGTATTCTTGGTTAGGTTAAAATTCTGAGTCGATTTAGCCATGTGCGTCCATCTATGTATCTGTGTGGTGTTTGTTGTTGGCACTCCTCTGGTCGAATAAGGGAAGACATCGACTCCAAAATTGGTGGAAATATTCGAAGCTTTGCACGCATGTTGACATTGCAAAATAGGGAGAAACTGATCAGAGCACAAGTCCGCAGTGGAACGCAGGCTTAAAGCAATTTCCATTTTCTTAACAAAAGTTTGCGAGTATTTGCTCATTAGTCAGCAATTATAGTTAGAAGACTGAATTTTCCCATATTTCGGCCATGCCCACACAAAATTACTACTAACTAAATTCGTATTTTTATCACTTTTTTGAGACTTTATCTTAAGGCAAACAGTGCGGAATGTTTTTATTATATAAATTCCTCAAGTGAAGATATATTATCTGGCCAAAAAACGAATATGGTGGGCACCGCGATCTGGTGGATTAATTTTTTCTTAATACTACGAACGATATGGGAATGCGTGATTCGGCCCCCGCCGACTATAACTTTCTTACTTGTTTTGTTATCGACATTTGTCACAGACAGCCATAAAGACTCTGTCCACCTAATGTAGCTATGGATTCTGGTCATTTCGCGCATGAAAGGGCTAAGCGTGTAGTTAATAGGGGAACCCAAGCGACCATGATAGGCTCGGAACCTTTCTGAGACGCGCCCAGAAGACAGATTAATTCGAATCGAATTAATCGAATCGAATCGCCATTGGAAGTAAACGGCAGGACAAAATCAAGCCAACGCATTCATTAAATCTTCCTGCAAAGCGCACAAACTACTGCAGTTAGAAAGGAATGTTAGTTCCCCTAGGTTATCACATGAAAAGCAAAATCAGACACGGCGTGCTTGGCGCGCCACACGCTATACGATGCCGAACCAAAGAAGTTGGCGAGATTTAAAGAAATTCTAAAATTACAGGATTAGCAGCATGGACGAGCATTGCTTGGTCTAATACGAGATGCAAGAGAAGAATGCAAATGAGTGCAAAAAAAATAAATCAAACAATTCTTAAATAATTTTTAAAATCTTGATTCCTTCAAGCGCACTTTTGCTGCAAATAGTTACTAGAAAAATCTTTCATTTCATGTACCGAACACTTCGGCTTTCACATAATTCGAACGGCACAAGAAGAGAAGAGAAAGATGCAAACATCCGACACTCTACGTAGTGTTGTTTGTGTTTGTGTTCAACACTTTGTTTTTTCTCTTCACTTTTCATTCAACGAAGCTGTAGTTATTTGAAGGCCTACTATGTTATATACCAGAACGAACGTCACACGTCATTCATATAATAATTGTACCAAAAATTTGCTTCAAAAATTTTCAATTTAAGCTCACTACGAATCTGAACAAACTAACTTTGGAAAAAATGTTGAGAAATTTTAAACTTTTTTTTTTTGTATTAATTGTTTTCATTATTACTTTTTCCAGTCCAATTTTGGCAAAAAAGTTTGCTGAGCGGCTATAGAAAAATGACTTAACCTTCAAGAAAATGCTCGCTGGAATGGAGTTTGAAGTTTTCCCAAAAAAGGAGCCTTGCTGTGTTGCTTCCCTCGTGTGGTACGATGCAAGGGAAGCTAATCATCAGATGGGGGCCATTCTTAGTGATCGTATCATCGTAACGAGCAGGGCACCCGATTTTTCTCATAGAAGGGAATGCAGGAGATACTGCATACTTGGTTTTGATCTCCAAGAAAAGATGTCTAAAGATCGAGTTATCCCATGGAGAACCGCAGTAAGCGCGGATGCGAGACCCGTTATTATGAAAAGTAGCACCAAACTAAAGAAGACTTTTAAAATAACCCTCATAAAGCTTGAAAAGCCCATCACACTTGGCAAGCTATAGGGTGAATATAACTTTACCAATCTGCCTGACGTTGACCGAGAAAAGCAGAAACTCTTTGCAACGCTCCCCAAAACTACGGGTGAATGGACAGACAACAAGAATCCGATTGACGGGATGCTATTCATTCTCCAAGACAACAAACTTAAGTTTGCACCAATAGAACCTTCTTCACACTGATTTTACAGTAACATACTTTGGATACAAAGGACCAGTGGAAAACAAATCACCCTTTTCGACTTCTATTTTGGTTCTCAAGACTGCTACAGAGTATAAGAATGACAGAAACTGTGACTATATACGCGAAGGAGAAGGATCTTCGACAATATACCGCGAGGGATTCCTTGGAATTTATTTCTACCAGCAAATAAGAAGTAATAGGTGTCGCGACTATAGGGACTGGTATGATGTATTGGTAGCGAGTCGCGTTAACTTTTACGCAAACTGGCTCAATCACCATACTCTCGACTATCCCCTTTCGTTATGTTCTATGGCGAGGAGAGCAAGAAGAAAGTGCTCGATTTAATGACTTTTTAGGCGAAAATTTTGCTATTACCCATTACTCGGCTGAGAACAAAACTGAAAATCTTAAAGTGCTACCTGGAATTAAAAAATTAGATGCAAACAGCTGGCCAAAGGGTATAGGAATTAAGGACGTAAGCTACTATCCATAAACATCAATTCAAGATCAATCTGCCTACAACATTATTTCCAATTTATGGTTCACAATGTGAAATTATGACGATTTTCGACAAAAATACCAATATCGAGCAGCTCACTCATCGCAATAATTTTAACTTTGGAAGTGAAACGAAAATATTGCACGAAGTGCTGGCACTTCAGATTATAGAGAATGCATTCTCTATAATTCCACAGAATCACCGGCACTCCGTGCAGTATTTTCTTTTCATTTCCAGCGTAAAAACGATTGACATGATTGAGCTCCTTTTCGTCTGAAATCCTCATGATTTCACACTGTGAACCATAAACTGGGTATAATGTTGTTAGCAGATTTATCTTGAACTGACGTTTGTTCTTTATTTCATTTTCAAGCTCGACTATGGCCAATTGTGTCATTACTGGGTAGTTGCTTACATTCTTAGCTGCTATACCCTTTAGCCAGCTGTTTGCATCTAATTTTTTTATTCCAGGTAGAACTTTAAGATTTTCAGTTTTATTTTCAGCCAAGTAATGGGTAATAGCAAAATTGTCGCCTAAAAACGTCATTAAACAGAGCACTGTCTTGTTGCTTTCGTCGCCATAGAACATAACGAAAGGGGATAGTCGAGAGTATCGTACTTTTTTATTCTCCCGTAATTCTTTTACGCAGTTCGCGTAAAAGTTTAAGCGGGTCGCGAGCAATACATCAAGGAAATGCTTATGGTTGCCACACCTATTATTACCTGTTGTTTCCGGATAGAAATAAATTCCAAGGTCTCGTGTATGAGCGGAGGTCCTTCTCCTCCGCGCACATAGCGACAGTTTCTGTCACCGTGATACGGTGTACTATTTTTGAGAAGCATAGCGAAAAGCGAAAAGGGTTGTTCGTTTTTCACTGATCCTTTGAATTGATATGCAATTGCGGGATCAGGGTGAAAAGATGCTATACGTGCAATCATAATTTTTTTTGTTTCCAGAAAGAGTAGGATGCCGAAGCTCCATGCAAAGCAGAAAATTAAAGGATCTGCACCAACGTATTCGAACAATTGGATTGGGTTCTTGTGAAAATGCGCGATGAATAATTATCAAAGAGAATCGATATCGATATGGAAGAAAAGAAAGACCAGAAGAAGATGAAGATGAAGAAGAAGAAGAAGAAAAAGAAGAAGAGTATTAAGGAAAGGACGACGGCAACGGGCAATGCGAACCAGCCGCCTTCATCACCATTCTATCCACCATTTATTTTTTATATAACAATAAATTTTTCGTCCGCTAACATTTATGTGATGGTGAATAACAACATCATATAGCAATTAAGAATGTAAGCAACTATCATAAGAATGTTTTTGCACTACGAGGTTCACTGAATAAATATCCTACAACTATCTGTCTGTAGAAACAATTTTTCATTTCAACATCTCGGACTTATATTTTTTTGTTCAGCGCGAAGGTCTTTGTATGCGGAACGTGCGGCTCTTGTTAATTGAAGAATTTGCGAAGTTTTCTGTGATTGTAATTCGCTGCGTTTGTGTTAAATGTTTACGTTCTCTAATCATTTTAACTAACCACTGAACTATAGTGCATTAACTGGGCGTATTGTGCGCTAAATAAATAACCACGACTTGTATTGGATTAAATTGCATTTATATTTTTCGAATTGTACTCAAAGGTAACATTAAAGTTTTTTGATTAAAGGGTTTGAGCAAAATCGCATATTAACAGATATAACGAAAAAATAAGAAAATCATTTAAAGGTAAGAATTGACTTACTACACCTCGTCAATCCCAAATTATTGCAGAATCTAAAAAATTTCTAAATTTCCGCCATAATTAAGCCTATTCTGTTATAAAGAATTTACGAGTTTAGCTCGGATTGCTTCTACGACCATTTACTTGAGCAGTTGGTTAAAAATTCAAGTTTTCTTGTTTTTATAGGTGATACCCAAGGGTTTATTTCAAGGGTTTCTACTTTTAATACCCTACACTTCTCCTAAATGTCCGTAAGATGTGAAGCACTGCGCAGTAAGTGTATGTTCCTTCGATGCAAGCAAGTTGCAATCGGAAAGACTCAAGCTTGCCGGGTAAGCCGCATGGGCTAGCAATTCTCAGTTGAATTGTTCCTACGTATCACGAAGCTGTTTAGCTGTTTAGCTGTATAGAAGGATGGATGGATATCATATAAATAGATCATCACTGGTTTTGGAAAAGCGAACAGTTCAAATCGATTAATTCTTGCTGGCAGCATTTGGTGTTAACAGTTTTACTAGGCGTTGATAGTCGAAAACAGATTGAACTCTTCCAACTAAATACAGAGTATTGTCTTCCTAACCAGGAACATTTACGTTTGGAATTCTCAAAATAGTTCCGCATAGCACCTCCAAATGAGAATACGATACAAAAAATCCATTCGTTCACTATCGCGGCATTTTTGCTTTAGAGAAAGGAATACAACGTCAGACATTAATATCTTCTACTAGTGTTGTTAATGCTACCACCTATGGGTATTAATCAAGTTCTTGAAAGTTTTCGATTTCCTTTATAGACGTAAAGATAAAAAAGGAGAAGGCCAACTTGGAAAACCAGCACGACTACCAGCCACAGTCTGCAGCGTTTCCCAAAAAAGTTTTAAAATTTAAAATTATTTTATTCAAGAATGAATTAAAAAAGGAGAAAAAAATGTACATATATATATATATGTATGTAGATATTTGAAAAATTTCCAAAGATTATGTGAAAACTTTTTTAACTTAAAATAAACCCTCTATAATTCCGGTTTCCGTATTCAAATCGATATCGTATATACAAGGACGCGTAGGTAAACCAGGCATTTTCGAAATTTCACCGCACATAGCTACCACGAAGCCGGCACCGGCACTAACATAAAAATTTTGTACTGTTAAGGTGAAACCTTTTGGAGCTCCTTTAATTTTCGCATCACCGGTCAACGAAGCCGAAGTCTTAGACATGCATATCGGTAGATTTCCGAAACCCTAACAAATTGAAATTTTATACATTAATTTTTTTCTCTCTCTATCTCTCTCTTCTTTTTTTCAAAACTTACTGCTTTGGTTAATTTTTGCATAGTTTTTTCAGCATCTGGTGTTAATTCGACCTTTGCTGCGCCATACATATTTTGAGCGATGGTATTCAACTTATCCAGTAAAGGCATTTCGTTTTGATAAAGTAATTTGAAATTGTTTGATTTCTCACAAGCCTTAATCACAGCATTGGCCAAGTCCAAGCAACCAGCGCCACCTTCACTCCAGTGGGTACAAATCACAGCATCAACTGCTCCCGCGTTAAGAGAAGCCTTTCTAATCATTTCATGCTCCGCATTAGTATCAGAACTGAAAAACGAAAAAACAATAAAAGAAAATAAATAAATAATAAAAAGCACCACTTCGCTCAATACAGTTCGTCGTATAACGACTTTCCAAAACAAGGCGTGATATGAGAAGTAGTTAAAAAAGCCATCCGGATCGAATCATTTTCACTAGATTTTGTCGTTGGGTCAAAACAGGTCGGCGTACCAAAATTTCATCAAAATGTCTTAACAATGGCTGCCCATAGGTTGCATTGTTGCGTTCAAGGCGGACAGACGGGCAGACAAGCTTCCATTCATTTAGAAAGTGATTTTCAATCGATGGGTGAATCTCTCTCAAGTCCTCCTAGATGTTGCGTACAACATCTGTACAAACTTAATAAAACCTTGCACTCTGTCGGTATAAAACTTACCGATCGGCCACACCCCCAGTAAGGGGAAGGTCACCACCTCCCTATTTCTTTCTTCTTTCTCTTTCCTCACTTATTTCCAACCGCCACTGCGTTAGGCGAATAGCGGACCTCCCCAGGTTGATTGGTAATATTAAAAAAAAAGTGCCGTAGGGCATGAAAAGCACACAGGGCAAGAGTTATGTTTATCGTGAGGCAAGTTTTTGATATCCACTACTTAAAAACTTGTATTTTGCTAATTATGGACGCATCGGTTACTTGATTGAAACTTTCTTTAAACTGAAAGCAGACATTTGTAGCAAAGTTTTCAATTTTAGTTGAAGGTCGGACCATCTAGTTATAATAAACGACCCAGGCAGACGTTTGCATCACGTTCACGTCGATACATATGCTGTAGCTTGTAAGTCAGATTTGTTTACTTACCTAAAACCATTAATAGCCACCACCACCGGCATACCGAATTTGTGACCGTTGGATATATGTTGCAATAGATTAGGTATACCTTTCTCCAACAGTTGTAAATTCTCCTCTGTATATTGCTTATTAAGAGGAGCACCTGGTGTCACCGGTGCACCACCGCCATGCATTTTCAATGCCCTTACGGTAGCCACGAGGACCATTGCGTTAGGGTAACGACCCGACGAACGACATTTAATATTACAGAATTTCTCCATACCGATATCCGAACCGAAGCCAGCTTCCGTGCAGACGAAACCCTCTTTACCCACTAATTTCAAAGCAATTTCATCGGCCACAATCGACGAACAACCATGCGCTATATTGGCGAATGGACCAGCATGTACCAGAACTGGTGTACCTTCTAGGGTTTGCATAAGATTCGGTTCTAAGGCATCTTTTAATAAAACTGTTAAAGCTCCCGTAACACCTAAATCGTCGGCGGTAACGGGTTCACCGGCCCGACTAAAAGCAACCACCATACGTCCTAATCGTTGCTTCATATCTTCCAAGTCACTGGCCAAAGCCAAAACTGCCATAATTTCGCTAGCGACTGAAATGGAAAAAGAAGCCGGCCGTGATAACCCCTTTTCCGTGGGACTTTGACCCACAGTTATTTGCCTTAAATAACGATCGTTAACGTCAACAACGCGTTCCCACATTATTGTATCTGGATCGATATCCAAGCGAGCAAAACGAGTAATCTCTTCATTAGCCAAACCATCCGGGTCGGTTTTATTAATACCTAAACGTTGCAGACGCCGCAATTGTATTTTGGAAAACTTTCTTTCACCCTTAATTTTCGGTACTAAACGCTCGTATAAAGGCTTATCCTCTTGTGTACTCTCGTGGAATATGCGTGTATCCAATTGAGCTGCCAAGAGATTGTTCGCGGCTGTAACAGCATGTATATCACCGGTTAAATGTAGATTAAAATCTTCCATTGGTATAACCTGCAGTATATAAATAATATATAATATACGAGATATAGTATATAATATGTAGGATAAAAGATACGAAATATGGTTTAAGCTATAATATATAACGAAGACGATTACCCATCGAGTGGCAGTGGAGATACGTATGCGGACGTATCCCCATATCCCATCTTCTATCTAAAATTTCTGTTTTTCTTTGGGCTTTGGGGGAAACGACAACTCACGGAGTATGAGTTGTCACTCTCCAAGAACGATTAAGTATCGGTTGCCAGAGGACGTGCCCAGCCACCCCCCGCATTCATTCAAAATCTTTATTTTTCTTTGCATCCGACATCCGGTTTCAATGGAAGGGCGTACCGAGCTAGCAAACAAACTCTTTACGGTTTGCGCTGGCCGTAGCCACCACATCAAACCACAGTAATCAAAGAAAATTACCCCCACTGTTTTTGACTCCAATCTTATATAAATAATATTAATGAATATACCTGGGCATAACCGCCACCAGCAGCGCCGCCTTTAATTCCAAAAGTGGGACCCTGAGAAGGTTGGCGCAAACAAGCCATGGCATTACGGTGAAGATGAGCACCTAAAGCTTGCACTAAACCTATTAGGGTAGTGCTCTTACCCTCGCCCAAGGGAGTCGGAGTAATACTAATAATAGAATAAAATTTTTGCAATTAGAATATATCTTATTTTACGAAATACTTACCCACATACTACCACATAAGAACCGTTACCTCTCGGCCTTAATCGGTCGATGGCACTTAGAGAAATTTTTGCCTTTTTATTACCATACTGTGATACCTCATTACCTATCAAACCAATTTCTTGTGCTAAAAGTGAGATATCCTTTGGAGTTTGAGAACGGGCTATAACGATATCACTCGGTACAGGCTTGATGAGTTTTAAAGTCAAAGGAGCTAAATCCCATGCTTTTTGCAAGAGATTTTCTGCAGCAGTGAAAGCCGATCGTACGGTGTTTTGCATAAGCATAGCTACTGTCATTGGTCCAACTCCTCCAGGCACGGGCGTAATCGCTGATGCTACAAGTTTAGCTTCTTCAAAATCAACGTCACCCACCAAACGGGTGCCTGTCTTCTTTGAAGGATCTTAGATAAAACAAAAAATAAGCAAATAAATAAATAAATAAAAAAAATGAATAGAAAATATTTGATGAAAAATTTTCTGCTCCACTCTGTACGGTTAATGAATTATTTCAGCTTGCATTGATGTGCTTTTAAAGATTATTTAAACAACCGGCAATTATAATCAAATTTGCCCCTTACTATCGCAAAGCAGGTCATTCGAACATGCAGTCGTGATGAACGAAAAAATAAATATTTAATATGATAAGAAAATTAGAAAAAAGCAAAAACAAGAAAATACATGAGATAAGAAATTTTCTCAATAAAATTTTCAAAGATTCTTGAAAGATTTGCTGAGATTGAAAACATAATTCGAAGATGCTTAAGAAATTTTTACACTTTTCACTTTTCACTATTACCCATTAATTACCCTACAGTACCCTACAATTATTCACATAACAACATTTCAAAATAAGACGTTATATGTGAAATAATTGAAAACTTAGGTCGATCCAAATCGTTTTCAATAGCGTTCGTCCTTGAACCAAAAGACGTGGATCTATGAAATTTCATCCACATATTTCAAAAGTTATGGCCTGCACATTGAACACAGAGAAATAAATCGGACAGACGGGCAGACGTATACACAGACAGCGAGACAGATTGACAGACAAGCTTATATCGAGTGATGTGATAGACAGTAAGTCTATCTATCTAGATGTTAGATATACCCAAACGAACCTAATATTCCCTTGTACCTTGTAGGATACCGGTGTAGGATATAAAAATCACTAAGATATTGTAAACCAAAAAAAGCGTACAGTTTATAGAACTCTATCCACATAAGCTCGCTGTTCGTCTAATCTTGGTAATCCTCGTTCGGTCATCCTTTTACCATATTATCTCTTTTGTTATTCCTTTCCCTTTGCCATCACTGCATTCTTTCCATTTTCTTTCCATTCTTACCATCTTACCTGGCTTCACATTTATACCGCAATCGATAACAACGGCACCGGGTTTAATCCATGATCCCTTAACCATTTCGGGTACACCTATGCCTACTACTAAAATATCAGCTGCGCGACACTATAAAAAATATCGAATATTAATATGATGGCTGTAAGAATATTAAATAAAATTTCACACTTACTATGTCTGCGATATTTTTCGTTTTTTGAATGACACACCGTTACAGTAGCGTTATACCATTTCAATAGATTAGCCGCTGGTGTACCAACAATCTTGCTACGTCCCAATACGACAGCATTGGCACCTTCCATTTTAACTCCGGAACGTTTAATAAGCTCAATACAACCCCAGGGCGTACAAGGCATGAAACCGCCAAGATCACCGATTGAAACTCGACCTTCATTTATGGTATGCAAGCCATCAACATCCTTATCGGGACTGACAGCATCAGTAATTTTATGGGAATCAATTTTTGTCTCACAATCCAAAGGCATTTGTACAATAATACCATGCACGCTTGGATCATTGTTAAGATTGAAAATCTGTAAAGAGAAATAAATGCCTTTGAAAATTTTTTCTATTGTCTGTCAGAGTCAGCTTCTATTCGCAAATAGTCCTCAACTATGAGAAACTTTTAATAAAATGCGCTCGTCATCAAAGGAGCCGTTAGATCCCCATGCCACATAAGAGCGAGGAGTAAAGAAAGGTTTTCACGACTGCAAGGGTTCTTACGTCTAAATCGTTCTTCAAATCGTCGCTAAAGGGTCTTAAGGCAATTCGAAGACAATAACTATTTTCATCTTAATCTCGCAAGATGTGCTTTTCACTCAGAGATGTTCGCAAAGAAGTGGGAAAAGAAAGATAGGTCGTGGCCTGGCCTTGGAGGTATTCTGCCCGATCGCTAACTGTTATGCTTTTCCCTTCCTTACGACCACACACCATTCGGTATGGTCCACCGCGAAGGGAGTTGAACCTGAAAATGAAGACTTGATAAACGCCCTTCTTAAATGCCTCGCTGTGCGATGGACGTTCCATCTTAAAAACCGCACTAAAAGAGGTATTTTCTCTATTTTGTTCAAGAGAAGAGGAAACGAGAGACTCCTTTTATTGAAACAAAATTACATTACGGAAAATTATACAGTTGGCGGAGAGTTCACGCCAATGCCATCATTGCGCATCAATGGGCCAAGGCTCATCGGCTATAGCTTCTTATTGGCTGGATATTTTAGAAAAATACTAATGAAATTGGAAATTCCGACATCTTCAACAACACTGCACCATATCTCAGCAAGCAAACAGTCAAGCTTTCCTGTTAATCAAATCCTGTTAAGAGTGATAAGCGAACAAATGATTGAGGGTCGCGATCCGCTATTAATTAAATACGCTACCCAATCATATAACGACTTTCCAAACTAAGGTCTTATTCGTGTACGACATCTCATTCAAATATCTCAAAAATTCCGACCTTCATGTCGAGTACAAAAAAACAGACAGATGGACATACAAGCATAGATCAAGGAAAAAAAAATTCGGAAGCGTACCATAGATAAAGCGTAATATAATTCTAAAATATTACTTCATCTCTTCCTATCAGGTATGTGTGCGCCTTGCTGACCGAAAACAATGCAATGCGGAAGGATCTTTAATAAAAGAGAAATGTAAAGAACTGTTTTATTATCTCACAAGAAGTATAAAGAGAATTCTCTAACATTTTCTCCTTTATCCTCTCTCGGGGCTCCTTCTCCTATATGAAAACAGAGAATATGCAGAACAACGATCTCTTTGGTTATCATTACGCAACCGTTTCGGAACTCACCTTATCCAATAATTCAATTTGAGTTATGGAACGGGGCAATTGGACAAGACGAACATCAATACCAATTTCGGTGGCCGCCTTAATTTTCATGCGTATGTAAACATTGGAATCCTCGCGAGCGCCCACTTGTACTATTCGCAAGCCGGGAGCAAATGTTGGCAAAACTGATTTCCATTTGCAAACTTGTTGTTTCAATGCTTCGCGTATTTCACTGCCGAATAAATTTACAAAATTTTCTTCAATTTTCTAATTTTTATTGAAAACTTTTATTAAAAGAACTCACTTAGCCACCTGAGTGCCCGATATTAATTTAGCCAATGACATATTTGTTGCACGTTATCAAATCACTGAATTTTATTAATAAACTTTAGTACCAAAAAAAAAATATTTTATTTTTTCAATTTATTAAAATAAAACCGTTTTAAAGCAGCTCAACAATCTTCAGTGAAACCGAAAACCGAATTAAAGCAAATTACTGTGCAGAGATCACAGGCTCCCTGGCCATATCAAGAGTATTATCAGTTCATTTATATGAAAGCTATTTGTTGAATAGAAATTTTGAAAAAGTTGATAGGCTGCCTAATCATATATGTATGTATATCAACAATATTATCAATGCATTTATAAGAATCAATATTTATAAGGAGTTTTGCTTAGAAAACATTTTTTTTTTTTTTTTTTTACCCACTACTGTAAAAGGGGGATATACTCGTTTTGTTTTTTTTCCAGAATATAATTGACACCCAAAACGAAGCTTCAGAGACCCTATAAAGTATATATATTGTTGATCAGCGCGAAATTCGAAGTTGATTTAACCATGTCTGTCCATCTTCGTGGTGTGTTGTTAGCATTCTCCCGGTCGCAAAAATTAAGATATAGACTTCAAATTTGATAAAAAGATTTGGAAGTTGCTGCACGCAAGTTGGCATTGAAAATGAGTCAAATTGGTCAAAGCAGAAGCGCGCAGTGTAACGTAAACTGAACGTATTTCAGTTTTTTCGAACAAAAATTTTTGGATATTTGCTCGAATATTATTAAAGTTAGATGGCTAAAACATTGCACATTTGATTTACAAGACACTTTAGGTCCGAAAATGGAAACAATCGGCCGTGTCCACGCAAAGTTACGGGTAATTAAATTTAGTTTTTTTTCACTTTTTTGAGGTCTAAGGCAAACAAAACAAAACGTTTAAAACTATTTTGTACGCACCTCAAATGGAATGAAATAATATCTGCTTAAAAATGGGTTAAATTTCAAATGAATGTGATAGACGCCGGGACTAAGTGTTTTTTTATTTATTTATTTATTTATTTATTTATTTATTTATTACACTTATACAGAAACTCAACTAAAAAAAAAGACAGTCGAGTTCAAATGACTCTTAAAGTAAATCTTAAATTAATTATTATTAAAAAACTTAGTATAAGTACAATAAAACAAATAAAAGGAAAAAAAAAAAAGAAAAAAGAAAAAGAAAAAAAAGCATGTACACAATTGGCACAGAGCCACACCCACAACCGGTACAGAACCCAGTTGCAAATGAACCCCTCAACCATCGCAAACATGCATAAGCTTGGCAACCGATAATAGTTAACAACAATTAATTTTCGAATCGTAGTGACTTTTT